>PVHX01005472.1:0-111694 GCA_004024805.1 Geosciurus inauris | reverse complement strand
TTGGATGATGGTTCTGGAAGGAAATATCTTGGGGAAAAAGCTAGAAGCAATAATAGTAGAAGCAGAATAAGCAAGAGGGCTAATGAGATAGTGTGAGCTACCTTTGGACAGATAACCAGAAAGCTCTTGGACAATGTGAGGAGTGGATGTGTGTGCATGTGTGTGTGTGTAAGCACGTGCATGTGCACACATACCCTTGTGAGTCTATTGCTAGAGATTAAAAATGTGGAAAATATTTGTTTAAAAATTAACAGTGACTTAAGCCAATTGATTTTTAAAAATATTAAAATCGACAATGATAATTGCCAGCAAACACTTATGGAGCACTCCACATGTGCTGGCCATTGTGCCGTGAACTTTTACTACTTTATCTCATTTCATCTTCACACAACACCACGAACAAGATACAGTCACTAAGTCACAAAGAAAAGGGAACATAGAACTGTGCTGTTCTTTTCACTTGGCCAAAGCTACACAGCTTGTTGGTAAAAAATGCTTAATTCGAAGTCAGCAAATATTGGCTCAAAAAAATCGTGCATAAAAATAGTGGCTACTCTAACTTCCTATTTCACATTTGGAGACCATCAGCCACTAAAAGATTAAAGTGCAATATGTGTTATCAAAACAAATCAGAGATTTGTGTTGGACCTCTCTTAAAAGATAACCCTACCTTAGTGAGCATAATTAGGAGGAAGGAGAAAAAATAAGTGGTCTTATTTCAAGAAGTACCAAACCTAAGTCAATGGTTCTCAGCTGTTGTGATTTTGTCCCCATGAAGACATTTGGTAATGTTTCTAGATAGTTTTGGTTATCCTGACTGGGAAAAGGTACCATTGGCACCTGGTGGGGAGAGTCCAGGATGCTGCTAAGCATCCTACAATGCAAGGGGCAGTCCCTACAAGGAAGAACCGGTCCACGTGGCAACAGTGTCAAGCTTGAGCTGTCCTGAGAGCATATCGTCATGCTGCATTCAGGAAAGAACTTTAAGTTTCTCTGTAGTATGCAACATCTCTCTCAACCACAGTCTGTCATTGTATCAGAGAACAAAAAGGCCCTCAGACTGACTCTGCAGAAACAGAATCTGGACAGTCAGGCTGCCAGTGAGTGCACACTCACAAAGCCCCACTGATTACACTGCTGTCCCCTATAGGAGAGCAGCCTGCTTTACCTCACAGGACAGGAGCCTGGTCAAGACTAACACTGTCAGCCGCTGTCCCAGACCACAAGTCACAAGGTGATAGGAGCCAAATGAACTCTATGTCGAAATAATCCTCAGAAATGAAAGGCTGGTGCAATTGGGTGAATGTGTAGTTTCAAATCCTCCACTTTCTTTTCACCAAGGGTCACAGAATAAACAGACTTCACTCAAGCAGGTTGTCAACCTTTAAAATTCATGATCCTAATCCATATCAACTGATATCCCTTTGGCTTCCAGACTGATGTCACAGGCTTACTTGCTTTCAAATCCACTGGCCACTCCCAATATCTAAAACAGATATTTATCCAGGATCATAAGCAGGTGGCATTGATAGCAGCAAACTAATGAACCAGAAAGGCACCAGCAAAAAGGGAACCCAGAGTAAGGGCAGGTGCTTACTAACCAATTCACTCAGAAGGGTTTTGACAGAATTCAATATTTGTTATTCCCACCATTTTACTTTCTTTAATTCCCATTTCATTGTCTGGCTGCTTGATTTAATACAGGATCAGTCCCCCCCTAAAAAGGAATCCTTGATTAACGGTTTTAAGAGGTGGAGAAAAATGAAATGGTGTTTGTTTGTGCTATAAATTCTGAAGCTTTATTGGGCTGCTCACTGAGTGGAAATAAAATATTTCTGACTTTGGTCAGTCATTCTATTGCAGTGATAATTATGTAAAATCTTAACAAAAAAGAAAAAATTCCTTTGCTGCATTTTGAATCCTTTTCTCCTTTCCAAAACCACAGGACAAACTGTTCCAAGAGAATTTGCCGTAGTCCAAGAGACAGAACTATGCTATTCAAGTAAGCAAGTTTAGCTATCCCAGCACAAGGGCACACTCACCATCCTCCACTATCATGATTTTCAAGCTCACATTAAGTATTGAAAGGAAGGAAAAGCTTCTCTGAAGATAATCTTATATTTCAAAATTAGCCCTATTCCATCTGACTTTTGATACATACATGCTACATATTAGTAAAAAACTGCATTAGAAAATGCTCCACCTAGACCAGAGTAATCTACCAGGCAGAGTATGGACAAAGAAATAAGCATGAAATTCAAATCCAGTTCCATCAGCCACAAGTCACGTGACCCCTCGTAAACTATATAGCTAATCTTAGCCTCGGTTTTTCAACTCTCAAATGGCAATAGTAGGAGAACCATGTGTTAAAACTTCATCCAGTGTTACTGTGGGTGGTATCAGACTGGAATTTTCAGTTCTTTTGCTCCTCACAAAAGACTCAGACTCTGCCTGAGTCCGGAACAAGCTCATATATGTACTATTTACTGCTTAATGGAGAAAGACCCTCAGCCAAGCCTTACAATTTTGCAGGTAGGTATTCTTGAGATATGAAGCAATATTCAGGGAAC
The DNA here is from genome assembly GCA_004024805.1 of Geosciurus inauris. Taxonomy (NCBI): domain Eukaryota; kingdom Metazoa; phylum Chordata; class Mammalia; order Rodentia; family Sciuridae; genus Geosciurus; species Geosciurus inauris. Next base: position 109,124 of record PVHX01005472.1, on the reverse strand, counting down.
TGCTTGCATATAAGGAAAACTGACAGGCCCCCAACACAAATGTTTTCATTTCAAAGAGGCAACCACACCACCAGCAAGAGAAGTGAAATGTATTTTTAGACAAACGAGAAGACACAGTTCCCTTTTGCAGCTATATCCCACCCTCCATTTCATCTTGCCATGCCAATCTGTTCCTCTACTTCTTTCTCCTTGTTCTCTTTCCCCTTTGCTTTCCCCTGCAGGGTTTCCTCACCATTTTCTAGTTGCTCACTGTTCAAATGTCCCCTCCCCTCTCATTCTTCTCATTAGCAAGCACTTGCTAAGTGACACCACAATTCACAGTGACAAGCCATAGGACATTAGGAGAACTGGCTAACCACAGCATCATTAGTTAATTCTTAGAGACTTTTGTATTAGTAGAATGACATACAGTAGCACCTTTGCCTTGTGAAATGATTACATGGCTGGCTCTTTTCACATTACTTCCATTATAATACTTCACAATGCACCTTTCTGCTTAAGCATAATGTTCTAGATAGAGGAGACCTTTACTTGCCTTATGGAAACCTCACAAAGAGGTTATGTTAACATCCAGGTATCTTTATAATAATAATAATTGTAAGGGCAAGAATCCTGAGACATGGATAACTGGATTTTTTTTTAGTGTATATCTGAACCCAAGGTTATATTAAGACTAGAACTTATCTCCCCTGACCAAAGGTCCAACACTTTGTGAATAAACTACATTTATTCATTGTATAGTCCATTTTCTGCAAATGTGATTATCCATTCTAATTATGGTATTGTAATGGATCTGCTTCTTGACTTTAAATAACCCATTTCCAAATTTAGCAGGTCTCCTAAACTCAAGCTATAATCACTATGAATGAAAGTACCTGCTAAAACTCAGGTTCTTTGACATATATTATTTCTCAAAAACCTCTGAACCATGGATTAATATACTCACTCAGCAGCCAAGGAAACTGAGAGTCAGGGAGAAATGATGATGGTAATGTGCCTGGAATTTAGAAAGCATCTTAAAAAATGTTTATTAAATACATGGTCCAAAATCCACTGCTATTAAGAGGAAAAGTCGGGACCTGAACTTGGGGCTTTTTATGGTTGTGTCTGTGTTTCTCCTAGCATGTCTATCTTTGATCACGCTTCCAGGAACACACTTCCTGCTGTGTCTCTATAGGAAGTCATCCACTCAGCTCATTTCTGTGTTCCTCTAGTGACATTCTAATGTCCTCCTGCAATCTGCTCAGCCTTCTTCACCCATTATTCTCTACATAGCCACAGCATTTTGTCAAAGTTTTGTTGGAACATTTAATAAAAATGTTGTAGCATTAGAATTATTTGGTAGCCATTCTGTCTCTCCAGGGACATTTATTCAATCTGGTATTCATTCATTTATAGGATAGTTATTGGGGCTTACCATGATCAGGACACTGGTGGGTATGGGGATGAATAAGTTAGGTAGGATTTCTGCCTTTATGGAGTTTACATTCTGAGGGAGGGAGATGAGAGGGATAGATATCTAATAAGTCAATCAATAACCAAATTAATCATTAATGTAATTAATAATCATTGCTATAAAGAAAACCATCAGAGTAATGAAGTTGAGGTAACTGGGGAAAGTCATTTGAGATTAAAGGCACACATGTAGGAGCCGGGCGCGGTGGCTCAAGCCTGTAATCCCAGCACTTAGGGAGGCTGAGACAGGAGAATCGCGGGTTCAAAGCCAGCCTCAGCAATGGCGAGGCTGCTAAGCAACTTAGTGAGACCCTGTCTCTACATAAAACACAAAATAGGGCTGGGGATGTGGCTCAGGGGTCGAGTGCCCCTGAGTTCAATCCCTGGTACCAAAAAAAAAAAAGGCACACATATGATTTGAGAACCAAAAAGGAGGATAAAGGGGCTACAAAAATATCATGGAAAAGTGATTTATAGACGAAGGCCTGCATGAGAGTTCCAGATTGGGGAAGGTCAGAATAACTAGTGAAGTCAGAGAGGGAATGGCAAGACCCAAGTCCAGAGAGGGGAGTGGACAGACAAATGTTTTATCTCCTAACTGTAGCAACTGGCCAAGTGGTAGGATGGGGAGCCTGTATTTGGGAGTCAGGCTCAACTGGGACAAAAGCTGCCTTTGCATAGTTTTCTGCATTCTTTCTGATTCTAGATATTGTCATAGCAGGAAAAAATGGAGATAGAGATATCAATACAAGTGTAGAATGGAAACTGTTGCATTAGTCATGTATTGGGGACTAGCGGAACCACTAGGCCCACAAAATAGTTGTGGTGTTCATTAACAGAGATAAAGAAAATCTCCTACAATGAGACCTGAGCAGATTTTTCTCAATTAGTGATATGTCACCCAGAGATGAAAAGGTGGGAAAGGACAGGTCTGTGCCACCTCTAAGATGGTGGTACCTCTATATTCCACAAAGACAGTGTCAAGTTTTGTGATCACACTGGTGCCCCTCCTTAGAAGGCAGGGCCTGCTTCTGGAGATCTCACTCCACAGCACATTGACAAATGAGCACAACATTCTCAGATGCTGAATCTTGCTTTTTTTGGTTCTAAAAGTAGAACACACTGAACCATAGGTTTTATTCTTCTCTAAACCCAATGTACCATTCTCCCCACACAAATTAAAGATAGTGTTCCAGGACTCTCAACCACTCACTGAAATAAAGAAATACATTAGGCCAAAGAAAGGTGGAAAATCTGCCCAGACTTCAATATAGACCCAGGGAAGAGAAGGCCAGATAGCCAGGGATTCCTGCTCAGCACTCAGCATCAAGGGAAAGCTCTCCTTGGAAGGTATTTTGATATAAATAGGTTTCTTACTGTAAAGAAAAAGTATAAAGTGTTTTTGTAACACTTTTGGAAGTTGAAATCAGTCCTTCTTGCTCAAAAATAAAATGAAACTATAAGCAGTCAACAATAATTAACTGGAAATGAAAACAGAAAGGAAAGCATCTTATTGTGAGAAGCAAATACAGAAATTTAGGGGCAACTTTAAATGCAAAAGAAATCTGCTATATTTGTGGTCCTATAAAGAAATATAAACCTTATTGTTTTTAACTGAATAAGTACATTCAAAAAAATCAGCTAACAATATTTTTCTCCATAACTGAAAAGAGATCTATCAATTTAATCTTTGGTTTAGTGGTCTAATGAAAACCTACTTTCACAAAAAGCAAAGATTTTCTCTTCACTGTTTTATTAAGTTTTTTACTAAACTTTTTTTCAGTATACAATAATTTGTCTTTTTTCTGTCTTTTCATTGTGTATTTTTATGCCTTTATGTCTCTGCTTGTTAACTCAGGGTGTAGAAATAATATTCTCAACAGTTTTTCCCAGATAAATATTTTATAAATTGCAAGTAATATTTCCAATATTCAATGGGGATTCAATACATCACATGCTCTCATCTGGGTTTTACATGATGGTGTTTACTGATACTAGTTATTATATGGATTTACACATATCCATATCCCCCCCCCAATAGAGTGCCTTAATTAACTTGTTCAGGATTTGGAATCACAACAATCTAAGAAGTCAACAGGATCATTAAACCCAATCATATTTTCAGCCTAACCTGATATTTCACTAGAGCCATTCAAATCAATTTACTCAACAGAGACATTTGTCCCTGGCCTGTCACCACAGCCCGTACCAAGCGTCCTACACTTCTTTATCTTTTGGCAGGGCCATCATAAGCGAGCGACACAGAGGGTGATGTATGAGAACTCAAATAAGTCATAAATCCCACAGCCCTTCATCTCCTGTCAGGTGGACTGAATTTATGCCCACTGGCCTTGGCAATGGCTCTTAGCTCAGCTCTGAGAAAGTCAACTTAAAATGACACACTCTTTTAGGAGTGAATCTCCCCTCAATGTGGCACCAGGGAGCCAGAAAACACCAAAGAGAAAGGAGGGAGAAAAGATGTCAGGACACTTTATTCTCTTAACACAGGCCGAGGCCACAACCCTTTTATCTTCAGAGCTAAGATACCTTGTAGGACAACAGCATCCTTCCTTCATCCTGATTCTAAGTGACCAGAAAACATTCATTTTATTTTTATTTTATTTCTAATTGCTGTGAACATGTAGATTCAAAAGGCAGGAAGTGATGCTCAGAGGATACTGGATGTGGTGTTCTTATGTCACAATTACAAAGATTTACCTAAAGACTTCAGTGGTAATGAAACACCTGAGTGCCCTGTCCCTTTCAGAAATGGTTGTCATAGGTTTGAGAGCTTCCTGCGTGTGTGCATTTGTGCATGCATGTGTTCAAGTGGTACATTTGTCATGCTCAATTTCCCAGTCTTTCTGTGAAGTTTCCCCAGTCACTTTGGGGATCTCCTGGGACCAGGGTTTGCATAAGAGCTCTGTCCATTTTGGGATGAGGAATATAAGGTAATGCTTGGCTCATCTTGAAATAAATAAAATTTTTAACCCAAATTATAAGCTAATGTGACATCACCTAAAAAATACTGGGAATTTGAAGTAAATCAAAAGATACTGGAATTCAGGAAAAGGTGTTGAAAGAGTGGCCAGCAATTCTTGGACATGCTTTAAAATGTTCTTATCCTTCTAAGAAAAGTGGAAATTTTGTCATTCATACAGAGTGCACATTAACCCACACAACTCTGTTGGGTCCCCTCTTGGCCTCCATTCATTTTGGTAGTCAACAACACCATGAAACAGTAACCAGGCCTTTCACTAGCCATCTTATTATTTTCCCTTCTTAGTATACATCTTGAGTAATGTAATTTATTTCAACATAACCAAGGAAGCCAAATCCCTTTGGGACCATCACTACCATAAACCAAATCTGCTATCAATTTATCTGTCCTTAGTGGCTTCTTGTTGTAACTTCTTAAAATTGGAAAAAAAAAAAAAAAGTGAGCAAACTCAAAACAATACAAAATAATCATAATGCATTTAAGTCCTGACTTCTGACTTCCCTCCAATCCTATGATTTCCATTTTCACATTTGCTTTGTTTTTTTGTCATTATATTTGCCTATAATTCACCCAGGGTTCAGAGCTATGGACAAGCAGAGAGCGGAGCACAGGGTACCAAGCTCTTCCTCACAAGCAACACTGTCACTGTGAGGTAAGTGTCTAACACACCCTCATTTTGCTTTTTTTATTTCTTTTTATTTTTTTTTTTGTTTTAGTTGTTGATTGACCTTTATTTATTCATTTATTTATATGTGGTGCTGAGGATCGAACCCAGTGCCTCCCACATCCGAGGCAAGCGCTCTACCACTGAGCCACAATCCCAGCCCCTCATTTTGCTTTTAGAAATTGTTTTTCTTGTTTTCAGAAAAACATCAGAACAAGATCATATTGAATTTGAAAAGTCAGGCATGGCATTACTTGAAACAAGGAAGACCATTTGGTATTTTGGAATGTTGCTATAAGAAGCTAGAAATAGGAAAAGTATTTGCTGAATATGAACAACCCACTAATTTCTAATTTCAGCAATTTTATAAGAATGTTTCTTATGCATGTCTTAAAGCACCTACCAGTGTGAAGTAAAATACAACTTTTTTTTTAACATGGAAAGTCTACCAGTAAAACCTTCAACATATTTCAGATTTCAAAAAGGAAATGATTATATCAAGAACAAAATCATGGATGACTGATTTTTTCCCTCCTGGAAAGATTTAAATTCAGAATGATAAAATTATGCCCAAGATACTAAAATTCCACTATCACAATAAAACACACACACACACACATACACACATGTATACAGGCACACACAGGTGCTCATAGTTCATAAAGCAACAAGGGAATTAACTCCATCCATCTACTCTCAAATTTAAAAAAATAGAAGGATAAATTTTATTTCAAAAATAAAAGTAACAATACTTAGACATGTAACTACAGAGAAAAAGAGAAACAGAAAAGTCTTTGAGAAGAATTTAGAGTGAATGTACTCCAAGCTAGTGATTTTATTTTATATGTACCTCTTCCCCTTTGTAGAAGTGGAAATTAACAATTTAGATTCCATTATATGGGGGATATAGGGCCCTCGACCATATATGTCACTTGACAGAGCAAAACAGGAATATGATGCAGTTATTGACCTAAATGCTTTGGTTTTCTTGGATTAAAATGCTCTATAAGCATAAAATATGTTTTACTAGGAAAAAATTCTACGATTTCTATGAATATGTACATGTAGGCGATGGACAGAAATAGGACCTGTTCTTTTCACATGAATGGTTGTCAAAGGAGAATATCAGATACATTTTTACAAAAAGGCCAAATACAGCATGTTTTATATAATGAAAAGAATACATTAAGAACCTCGTGAAAATGAAAAATGAGACAGAGTTAGTGAGTGAGGCCTATTTAAAGGACAGTCCTCACTTAAAATAACTTATCTCAATATCTTCATTCTTAGCCACTATACATGGATATAACTTTGACTTTACCTTTTATATGTCAAATTTATCTTGTCTGCTGGCTTTTTCCCATTTTCCTTTCATACAGTGAACTTAGCAAATTTACTTCCATTTAAAAAAATTTGTTGATATCAGTAAGAGATAAGGGTCCTTTTCTTAAAAGTGTAAAGCAGCTAAAGTTAAGAAATTTTGTTATGGCTTGTGAATTTCACTCAGTTATTTCATTTAATTAATTAGTTAATTAATTAATTTTGCAGTGCCAGGAATCAAACCCAGAGCTTCACTGAGGACTCTTACCACTGAGCTACATCCCTAGCCCCACCCATTTATTTTAAGGTGTTCTGTGAAATTTTTAGACATGAAATGACTTGATAATCTTCCCCCACATGACTTTAGGAAAAGGATTAATTTCAGAAATGAGCCTCCTATTCATTTTCCAGAGCATTTGCTTAGAATGTGGAATCATTTAGTATAGTTTAAAATAATGATTCCTAATAGCTTTTGTCAGATTCTAAGTGAATGCTCTATAAAATTCAGTTCTACACAATCCCAAAGGTTTCCCCTACCTCTAACAATCATGTTCAATTTTTAATAAATCTGAAATTATTTTGTGTTCTAAATTCTCAGTCATCAAAATGTACTCTGAAACCCTATAGAGCAATAAACCAAAGTGGGTTACTTAGAAAAATGCTATCGCGTATGACAAGACAATAGCATCACCAAATTAGTATATAGGCATCATCAGAATACCTTATTTTTCACAGTACCTGCTTTTCTGTCTCTACCATTTGACTTTCTTTCTCAGTTCCAAATGCAGAGGAAAGGTAGATGCCATGATTCTTATCTCACAGATGGTATGGCAAGACTCAGGCCATTATAAGCAACTTTCCTAATAATTGTTCTTGCAAAGGAAAACATCTCAGTCTTTAAACTTTCAAATGTCTTCTCTTAACATGTGTATTTTATATACAATGTGTTATGTGTACATATATGAAGTAAGGGTCATACTGATAGTAATAGTTCTACATGTAATGGTTTATGACTTCATAGAAATAACTTAGTGCTATGGTTTAGGATGAGTGTCCCCTAAAGATTCAAGTCTTAAAGGCTTGGTCCCCAGGGTGGAACAATTGTGAGGTGGTAAAACCTGTAGTTGGGGCCTAATGGAAGGTCCTTAGATCACTGGGGACATACAATTCAAGAAATTTTAGGCACCCAACCCCTTCCCCTCTGTGTCCTGATATAAGTCGTTCATGATAAGTGGTTTTGCTCTGCCACATGCTCCCTCCATGATGTGGGGCCTCATAAGAGACCCAAAGCCATGCACTCCATCCCCTTCTTGGACTAGAAACACTGTGGTGAGCCTTTTTTATCTGTAAGTTAACTTTCTCAGGTATTTTGTTATAGTATTGGGACACTGACTAGCACACCCTGTAAACCATGGATCCTTTAAAACTTTTCTATTTCTGAAGCGCTTTCTACTCAGAACCAGTTAACTTTTTTCTCAAACTTCAGGAAGTACAAAAATCACAGTGGAGCTCAACACAAATGTTGGTTCCAAGTCTCTCACTCACAGACTGAATGACTTAGTAGGTCAAGGTTGAGGCCCCAGCAATCAGAAATTTGAACAAGTAACCCATATGTTTTTTAATAAATACTAAGAATTTATATCATGTCCATAAACACAAGCTTACCATGGTCCATCTCTCTATACAGAGAATACCACTGAAGGGGGGAAAGAAATACTTATGTGGCACCAGATTCTAGGAACTAAAGCAGTTTTATATTGCTGAATGGCTTCAACTTACTATAGTTAATGCTGATAAAATTTTCAGCTGAAACTAGTCTCCATCCAGAGCTGAAGGCCTCACTGTGCCTCTGACAACTTCCTAAAACAATCTTAGGGCCAAGCAGAAAAATGAGAAGTCTTGGTTATAGCAGCTCTTAGAGCTTGGTCTTTTTTCCTCAAACTGGGTTCCTTAACACAGTATATTGGGGTTTTCCAATATATTAATAAAATCAGGTTCTATAACTGAACTATTTGAAAACTCTAAGTAGCATTTGCTCATCCACTGCAGTTACAGCGGGGTTACTCAAAAGTTCAACTCTTTACAAAGAGACATATCCCCTAGCCCCTGTATTACTTAACCATGTATTCACTGTTCCCCCTCAAAATTAAGAACATGTGCAAGATACCAGTGTTCTGTGGCAATAACTGCCTACTTGTAAGCATCTAAGCCCAACATCCAGATACATGGACATGTGACCTGCATTAGGTTGAACATTTCAGCAGATTCTCACTCTGGGTTCACTCATTCAATGGAGACAGGATTCCAGAGCACTTCCCCTGAGCCAGGGACTGTACCAGGGAACAAAGCTGCAAAGACAATTTATTCTAAACTAGAAGGCAGAGTGTTTCTGCCCTCAAAGTGTGTGCAGTGTGAGAAGAGAGGAGAGAAGTAAAAAAATAAACACAGGATGTGAGATGTTAGCACAGAGGCTAGCTCAGCATAACTCACCCTCAGTGCAGGGGAGGTGAAAGATGATTCCTGGCAGAGGTCAAAGTCTGAGCCCTGAAGAGCAAGTGTGAGTTAGTACAGGAAAGGAGACAAAGAGAACATGTACAAGTACTGGGAACTCAGCAATCCAGGAGAGAAGAACAGTTGGAAAGGATGCATCTCTGCAGGTGGTGACAAAAATAGGTGACAGTTATTACAAATCACCTTCCTGGCTTTCAGTAACAGCAAACCTATCAAGTAGGTGACATTATTATCCCCATTTCAGAGATGAAATAACTTGACTGTAGAGTGCTAAAATCACTTGCTCATGAATACAATGAAGGATAATTAGGATTTGAACTCAAGTTCTGGCTTAATTTCCCAACACCATATTCCATTTTACTTCTCCAGGTAAATATTGTGCAGAAAAAACATCAAATGTCATGAGTCAGGGTGTGGGTTCTGTCTGAAATAGAGGAAGAGTCATTGATGAGTTTTAACCAACAAACTCTAGTAAATCTCAGCAAATATCAGAAAGAATTGGCGGCAGTGTGGAGAATGACTTTAATGGAGGAAGAGCAGAAGCCAAGAATCCAGTTATAATGTTTCTGAGCCCCAGTGAGTGGGTAAATTTGAAATATATCAAAGTGGAACTAAAAGAACAAGGGGGCTAGTTGATGTCACCTTTCCTCTCCAAGACTGGCAGGTTAGAGCAATTTGCAATTTTTTTTTTTTTTTTTTTTTTGCCATTTTTGGTCATTTCTGTTAAGGGTAGAAATGGTGTGACCTTAGTCAGTGACATTTGACAATATGTGGGATTCCTAATCAGCTAAGAGCCCCATAAAGGTAGGGATCTTGTCTGAGTAATATTCTTGTCTGAGTATTCTTCTCCCCAGCTCTAGCAAAATGACCATGGAAATAAGTACTCAATGACTACTTGATGCTTGACACTTGAGGGAATTAAATTGAATTCAAATTTGTCACTGGGAATTTCATTAAAGCTTTAGGCTGATGAAGACATGTATGATTTTTCAGAGAAAACAGATTTCCCATCTATATATCGAGTACCCTCCAAATACTAATTGCCTCTAGTTGACTTTTTACTGATGTATCCTTAAGGTTAATGACATTCAAACAGGGTGCCCAAAAAACTAATACTAAATTAGAGGGAAGAGAAACATTTCCTCCATTTGAAGTTTTCTTACTTGGTTTTTAACTTTTTTTTTTTCAGGTTTTCATTTTGGATTGTTCTTTGGGGAAGCCAGTGCTCAGAAACCTATATGAGCCCTCTTCACATGGTTTTGCAGATTCAGCAGCCATTACTTTCCCCAGTACCACAATTGTCAATAAATAATGACCATAAAAATTGGAGATATAATTTTATTTATTTACATATGGTCCAATTAAGATGCATGTTTTTAACATGTTTATGTTATAAAATAAATTTTGTTCCGTTTGTAATTCTCTTGTTTCAGTAAGACCAAATGATTATAAATTGTAATTGATTAACTCTTGATACTGAGTGTGATTCTAGATACACAATATAAACAATCATTAAAGGAGGATTAATTTGGCTACACCAGATGGATTCCAATCTGTTTTGCAAGTTTATTACAACTCTCATTTTCTTACAGAATTAAAAAGATGGGATAGTTCTCCCTGTCCTTGTGAACCCTGTGGTGCTCTTGTTCTTGGCGTGGGCTTTCTTCGGGAGCCAAAAAAGAGGGAGGTAATTTGCAAAATCCCTAAATCCTATTTGTATAAGTTTCTTCATCTGGAACTTCATATGACATCATCTCTACAAATCACTGATTTTATTTCAAACAGAATTAGAAAAATAGATGACTTCAAGTGTATTACCTGAGTTTTGGAAGATAATTGCTTATGATATAGAATCATTTGAAATGTATTTTTTGTGATGCTGATTGTACGAAATGTTAAATATTGAAACTTTCCTGGATTTAACATTCAAGATGTGTATTTTATAAAATTTAATTTCTATGAAATAAAACAAAAAAATTGCCTCTGAGCCATTAACTGAGAAGTCCATTCCCAATCTTTCTTTTAGGATTATCATTTAACAGAAAAAAAAGCTTCCATCATATGCCTGAGGAAATTCCTAGCCAGAGAAAAAAATCCTGATAGGAACTTAGTCCAGATGGGCCATTTCCAAAAGAAAGACAGAAATGGGGACAGAAGGCAATCGAGAATAAAGCAATGCCAAACAGAAGTATCATGAGCATATATCATCATTCTCCAAAAATGGGAGGAGCTTATAAAAATAGCTGAACAGAAACAAGCAGAAAGGGCAGACAAAAAGATGAGTGGCCACACACACACATACAAAAGTCAATACCAGAATCACAAACAATTGTTAAAAGAACAACGAGGACTGGGGAGATACACACCATGTTTAACCCACAAAATGAAATACAGATATCAGTAGCAAGATATTGACCAAAATGGATCAAAAAGACACACAGAAGCACTAAAAGCAGTAAACATGCAAAGGAAACATTTTTTAAAAAGCTCTATAAGAGAAAGTTTTAAAAACTAACAGAGGTAAATAGATAAATAGACAAAAAGCCATGTACCTAGCAGTTGAAGGTATTGGAAATCAGTAAGAGTCCTTTGAAAGTGAGTAAGTACAAAGATATCTATAATATAAAGGACAAAACTATGAAAGCTACAGGTCTCTGGGGCAGGCTGTAAATCATTGATACCTTGCCCTTGAGGACTTATGGGAGAATCTGAGCAGCTGCTCAGGCATGGCTCTGGGGTCAGCAGGATGCCTGGCTGCTGAGCATGGAAGGTCCTTCCCTGGGACTCTGAATCAATGGGTAAAACAGCAATAGTCTATCCAGAAGCAGTGATTCTCCACTAAGGATGATCTGGGTGCCCCCAAGGGACATTAGACAATGTCTGGAGATATTTTTATTGTCACCATCGGTATTGGAAGGGGGGAAGATGCCACTGACATCTAGTATCTAAAGGGTAGGGATGCTTCTGAATAGCCTATAATACACAGCACAAACCTCCCCCAAAAAGAATCATCCAGTCCAAAATGTCAATACTGTGGCTGTTGAGAAATACTGCCCTATAGTCTGTTCACACAGGGAGAAAATCCTTTCGCAAACTGGGATTTGCCCTCCCTGAAATGAAACCAAGAATGTTCAAGTCAAAACTCTCAAAACCATCCCCTTCTATCTTCATGGTTTGGGGGTTTGGGAGTAATCCCTGAAAAAGACGTGGGAGGAAGTCTATTAGGAGACTCGGGTCCTGCTGCCCATCAATTAGCTGAGTGGTTTGGGACATATAATTGTCCCTACTTGGATTCCCTTTAGTCATTAGTAAAGTTGAGGGATGCATTAGATCAGCTGTCCACAAGCTTTCTGCTCTTAATGGTCTCATTTGAGAAGAAAACAAGAAAAACAAAAAGAGGAACAATCAGTTCAAAGCAATTATACTTTCAGTATCTATTAACTGAGAACATACAGATTATGAAAATTTAGTAAGATTAAAATATATGTATATATATATATATATATATACACACATATACACATGTATGTGTTTATACGTTAATTGAATTTACAGACAATCCTTGAGTTTGTACACTGCTTAAAGTAATCCTGAGGTCCCTGCCCCCTTGACTCAAAGGGAGCCACCTTCATAACTATCTTTAATGCCTCTTTCTAAGACTGACTATATGTTAGGGAGTAGGTAGAGAATGGAAATGCCATCAGGGCCATGTGGGGAGCAGAGATGGGAAAAAGGGGTAAGCTTGGGTTTGTAATGCTAAGGAACTGTCTTCCCCAATGAAAAGAGCAATTGTCTCTCAGTTCCTGCACATGCCTGCCTCTATGGGAATGGCTATTCTTTACTCCAAATCTTATACATTCTCAAAAGAATTCAGGCAGCTGGATTTTTAAATGTTGACTTGAATAATTTCAGACTCTGCGAGTCAAGCATAACATGTTTGTAGAAAGAGTTTAGCCCAAAATAAAAATCCTTTTTTATCATTGAGTAACTATCATTTGATTTAATTTAATTTATAATTTAATATGATTGCCTTAAAGCCTAATTTTAAAAACCCATCACATTACTAAGAGCTAAACATAAAAGAAATATTTTAAAAATATTAGTACATGTGTACTCTTTTAATCATCTCTTACATCCACCCCATAAACAAATGCTATCAGATCTACCTTTGAAATACATCCTGAATCCAAAGTCACTTTTGGATGGACCAGTGACAGGGACCCAAGCTGATGATGCTGGTCACTAGTCATCACTCTGGCTGCCTCCCTCACCAACTATTTCCTATATGGCAGTCAGAACTATATTTTAATATCATTATTTTGTTGCCTTTAAAAAATACTCTAACTTATTATTCTAACAAATTACGCAGTGTCTCCCTCCTGTGTATTTCTGTCCTCATGTCTACTCTCCCATTTGCTTCCTTTTCTCCAGTTGTACTAGTATCCTTTGATATCCCTCTATGCCTTCTCACCTCAGGGCCCTTGCACTTGCTCTTTCATTCAGATGGAATGCTTCTCCCCAGATACTGACATGGACAACTGTTATCTTCACTCATGACATCTCAGAGATGCTTATCAAACATCTTATCAAAAACAGCACAATTCTTTCCCCATTTCTCCCGCTCCCTATCCCTTTATACCAATTTAGTTTCCATTATCATTATTTTTTAATCATTTAATAGGATATCACATATACTCTGTGTTCTTCCCAGTCTATATGCAAGGTCCATGAGGGCAGGCATTTTTGTTCATTAATATAGCCCCGGGATTGAGCTGTCTCCATATAGATGCTCCATAGATTAAGAGAAATAAATGAATATATGAACACAAAACTTCTGACAAAGCAGAAGGCAGACACGAGTCACTTCTTGTGATATGTTATAAGTTTCAGATGGTTATATGTTTGCAAAAAATGAGTCTAGAGCCTGCAGACTGAGTTAAAGGCTTCTTAAGATCTCTTGGGGCAAGTTAGACCATCACAAAATCATTCCAGTCAAATGTATCAGTTGGAGATTAAATGACATGCTGGATTCTTTCCTTTCTCCTTTCCTCTCTCCTTGTTTCTCCCCTCACCCCTCATTCCCCACTCCTCTCTTTCCTTGCTTTCATGCTTTGTTTGGAGCACACTTATTGCCGTTTTTTCCCCGTATCATCTTTCCCTGAGGAGCTCCCTGCTGGGCTGAGCATAACTTCCTGCCTGTCCCTTTGCTTACTCTCTGGGGAAACTGCTACCCTTGGCCTGCAATGAGTTACATTTGCAGTGGATCCAATAGTGAGAAAACAGCAAGAGAACCGGACCCCTTTACAGCACCTTGTTTATGTGGCACACAAGCGTTGGCAGCTCCGGGATCACTGGACTAACTGGAAAGTCATCTCCACGCTCCACATGCTTCTCATGGCCCTGAAACTCCCACCAATGACTCTTCCCTCCCCCATCAACACCCCAGCCAATGATGAGCCTCCTCCACTGTAGAAACCCTGAAACCACTTAAGTCTGTGCTTGTGTTCTCGCTCATCTGTCATTTCCCAAACACCAGTCATTTATACTGCAGTAAACAGTACATTAGCCACCAGACAGTTTCTAATCTGTCATCCCTTTTGTTTGATCCACTCTATTCAACGTAGGAGCTGCTCACAAAGACTTCCCCTTGCTAATGAGGAGTTAAACTCTATGCTCACTCAGAGTTTTCTCTTGGCAAAGGAGGTGGAGGATGCTTCAGAACCAAACTGTGACCTCCTTGCACTTGGTGACTTCCTGTTTCAGACTCCAGTTTAGGTAAGACATTTAAGGAATGTCAAAGGAGAGCTCCAAATGCAGGGATGGAGCTAATCATTTGATATTAGTATTTTACGTTACCTGCCTCACCCTGTCAGAACACAAAGGCTATAACAAATATGAAAAATCAAACGGGGTCGTATTTTCCAATGCCAGAGTAGTGAATTAGACCTCGGGGTTCTAGTCCTGTTTTTGCTGTTAACTGAGTTTACTTCCATCCAACAACAAGAGCTAGCATTTATTGGATACCTGGCACATGTTTCAGTAAAAACAATATCTATCATCTCAAATTATCTTCATATAAACTCTACGAAGTAAATAACACCATCATTCCTATTATGAACATTATGAAAAGTCAAGTAAGTAGTAAGCCAAAAACATATCCTAGCCTACCCAACTCAAAGATAAGATCTGAAGGAAGCGCTTCCCTTTTTGGGGGGGCGGGGGCGGTGGTAGGTAAGAAAGCTGGTAGACTCACATCTTCCTTTGGATTTGCTGTTAAGATATGCATCCTCAGCCGAGCATGGTGGCACAAGCCTGTAATCCCAGCATTTAGGGAGGCTGAGACAGGAGAATCACAAGTTCAAAACCAGCCTCAGCAAAGGCGAGGCACTAAGCAACTCAGTGAGGCCCTGTCTCTACATAAAACACAAAATGGGGCTGGGGATGTGGCTCAGTGATCGAGTGCCCCTGAGTTCAATCTCCAGTACCAAAAAAAAAAAAAAAAAAAAAAGATATGCATCCTCTTTCTTCAAATGTAGCACAGACAAAGAAAGGTCACACGCAACCTCAGGGAGTTCACACACTCTGGACTTGGCTGTGACATGCTCTCCAAAGCTGAAGTTGCATGGCCCTGTGATTCTCACATCTGACTTGCTTGCCTGTGTAAGTTAATCTGGTACTTGGCCCCTAACTGAAGAGGACATTACATTCAAGGAACTTAAATCCAGGCTGCCCTATATGTGCTGTGGTCATATTTCAGGCAAGTGACAGAAAGCTACCTGCTGTTATCCAGCAGCAACCTTTGATTCGTACTAACCTGCATCAGCACGGTAACCACCAACTGAAGGGAACGGATTCTTTATTCTAGGTCCAATTCTGCATCCCCAAGCCATCCAGTCTCCCAGCTGTTCCCTTTTTTGTTTTGCTTTGTTTCATAAAGATAGTCATTTAACTTCCCGTCATCTTCAGCTCCTAATTGCCACAAGCAGATGGAATAACTCACTGCTGGGTGAATCGGAGACTATTTCATTCTGTGACATTGACTGAGAGAGTCCGTGTCCCCATAGGAGAATTCTGATTGAATCACTATGTTACTATGGCTCTCAACATCTGGCAAGAATTGGCTTTTCCCTTTATCAAAATCAAAGAAGAATTTATGACTTTTTAAATACAATCCAAACAACTATACATATAAGTAAAGTTTTTAATTAAAAAATCCACAGATAGAGGTTTCTGTACCCAAAAGCTTTTGTTTGGTCATTGTGGTTGTTTTGTTTTCCTTTTAAGTGCTTTAGTAAAGTACATGGAAATTTTTTTTCTGCTTTTATGAAGAGCAGAAGTAGGGGAACTGAGAATGTGGTTTGCAATATGTATATGTCTGTGTGTGTGTGTGTGTGTGTGTGTATTGCTTTTTCTGGACGCATGCATGATCCTTGCACACGTGCTTTTCTTGCAAACCTTGCTAATTGGATATTGCACTGCCATTCCCTCCCACCAATGTCACCTTTCAGAAGCAGGGCTCCTGTGTGTGATTTGAGGTGATGGGACTGTTGAGCTGATGGGCCCAGAAATGGTTATTGATCCTCATTAAACACCTGAGACGTGTGAGTGATTTTCACATACCTCAGTATCCACGGGTCAACACTTTCACAAACATTCAGAGATTTCCTTTCCTCTCTTAATTACAAGATAAATAAATCTCAAACACTTCTGTAGTGCTGTTAGTGGGGTGATATCTTCCCCTATTGCAAAGAGTCCATGAGATCAGCTGGGAGGAGATATCATCTCTCTTGATTAAATTCTTATTTTTTTAAAAAATTAGTTTTGGTATTTTCTCTACTCCAACCCAGGCTCAAATGGGAAGAGGGAAGAACTGGTGCTTACTGAATGCATCCTAGGTTCCACGGAATAGGCCGTGGGCCTCACCTCACGTCATCATCACAGTGACTATAAGAGGCAGGGTTATTATTCTATTAAATGTTTGATGAGGAAGTCAACCTTAGAAATACAAGTAACATAATAAAGACTCCAAGGGCACCAGGGGACAGTGCCACTGTTCAATATAAAGCCATTCTGACCAACATTCATGTCATCTTTTTTTCACTTTAATGTCTCTCCATGAGAAAAGGATGAAATATTGTAGGCACAGGAGAACATATTCTCTAAGTTTGGCTGTGACAGACATTATGGCTCAGTGAAGACCATTTATTGACTCAAACCCAATTTCCTAGCTTCTTCACAGCTAAGGGAGGCATGTTAATTCTGACCAATGGTGACCAAGATGACATAAGTGGATTTCTATCATCCTGTTCCTTCTGCCTGGGAGTACAGCCACTACATGGTGACTAAGAGGCTATAAATAGGAGGCTAAGAGCCAATGACAAAGGGTGATGAAGCCGAACTACAGAAAGTATGGCTCCCCAGTGGCAAATGAGCAGCTATGCCACCCTGGACAGCACACTCCTGGTTGTTGTGACCATCAACCTTCAACTGGTCAAGCCAACATTAGTTTTGTTTTCTGTTACCTGCAGTTAAACACAGTCACCCATCACTAAAAAAAGTAATCTACCCTCAGTGAACAGCATCTTCTGTAAGATAAACTGTTTCTATTGAGGCACTATATAAAAAGGACCATTTTATAGACCTTTGGAGTTTTAAGAAAGTGTTCAAGAAGGAAAAGATCAATACACCAGGAGAAGGGAGGATAAATTTCATGGAGGAGGAAGGAATTGATCTGTATCCTGTAGAAAGTATAGGAAGGAGGGAGCCCTTTCTGTGAGGCCCAGAGTGTGAGAAAAGGTATAAAGAGCATGTACCTGGAATGCCCCAGGGACATGAACTGAGCCATCCAAAGTAAGGTTGGATGATTAAGGTGGGGTAGATTCTATGCACTGGGAAGCCAGTGTCCAGAGCCTGTTACATTGCAAATGGTGGAGGGTCTGAACAATAAAATAGCAATGTGTCAAAGTGGTGCCTAAATTTAAAAAAAAAAAAATCTGATAGGAGATTGGTTGAGGTGGGGAGCAACTGGAGGCTGGAAGGCCAGCCAAAAAGTACAAGAATGGAGATGTAAAAGGATAAAGATTCTATGAGAAGAAAGCTGGAGGGATGAATGCTAAGGAATAGACTACAGAGACTTTGTGAAGAAGGAGCCCATAGGACTCAAGGAGGAAAGGAAAGGTATTAATAGAGAATGTGGTCAAGCCTTCAGGACAGAGCATGGTGGGATATTTTGAGAAATAAGAGTATGAGAGAACCGGCTTTGTAGACAGTTAGACCAGGGTCCAGCCAGCTTTCTTTCCATTGGTACAGTGAGACTCTGTACCTCTCTGCACCTCAATGTCTTCATCTATGGAGCACAGGACTTAGTCCTATCTCTTTTGATCTTTATGTTATAGATAGCATTACTTAATAGTTACTAAATAGATACTTTACTCAAATGCTATTATTATTACCAAGTGAAGAAAGTCGAAAAGGTGTCTTGTTTGCAGAACAAGATTTCACTAATGAGTATGATTTTTGTATTTTTGAGAAACTGACAGAGTACTGATATCAGAAATCCAAACATAAGTACAGCTTTGGAGATAATTATAGCATTATACAAATTGCAGCATTTTACCAACCCCTGGAAAAGTACTGTTGCCATTATACCTCTACAGATGATTAGCAACAATGACCAACCCCCTCACAGCAATATGAAATTCTGAACTGCCAGGAGCTCCAAAAAATTTCGTTTGCCCACAAATCTTACCCCTTTCTATTTCTATATCATTCCCACACCTAATTGAGATGGCTGTCACTCCTCTGTGTGTATGTGTGTGTTTAAGGAATATGATATACAATATGTGAATGTGACATAACATTACTGCATGTTATAGATTGGATGTGAGGTGTCCCCAAAAGCTCCCATCAATGAAGGAATGTTCAGAGGTGGAATAATTAGATTATAAAGCTGTAACCTACTCAATCCCTCCTAGTAGGCTGAGTGAACTGAAG
Organism: Geosciurus inauris; assembly: GCA_004024805.1. Classification (NCBI taxonomy): domain Eukaryota; kingdom Metazoa; phylum Chordata; class Mammalia; order Rodentia; family Sciuridae; genus Geosciurus; species Geosciurus inauris. Next base: position 90,180 of record PVHX01005472.1, on the reverse strand, counting down.
TCAAGTGGGGTGTGGTTGGGGAAGGTGGGTCACAGGTGGTGTGAACTTCAAGGGTGCATCTACCCAGAAGCCCTCTCCCCCTTCTCTCTGCCTTCTTATTCCCATGAGGTAAGCAGCTTTCCTCTGCCCTGTTCTTCAGCTATGATGTTCTGCCTCATCTTGGGCCCAGAGCAATGGATTTAGCCATCTACAGACTGAAACTGTGAGCCCCAAATAAGCTTTTCAGCCTCTAAGTTGTACTTGTAGGGTAATTTGGTCACAGTGATGCAAAATCTGACTAAAACACTGCAGAGTCTTCAGCCATGCAATCTGACACCTGTGGAGTCCATTTCATTTCAAACTCTTGAGGTACTTGTGTTTTAGGAAACAAGGGAGAAGAAAAGGGGAGGAAAAAGAATGAGGGATGCCTCTGGTGACTTGCCTGAAGCTATAGGGTATGACATATAAGTGTAGTTGGGCAAAATCCTGTGTATGTAAGAATAAATCCTTACTCGTTTGCTTGAGTTGCAGCTGGAGAGCAGCAGCTCACACCTTCGAACACTGGTAGTATGCCTGACACTGTTCTAGTGATTTCCTTACTTTAGCTCACTTGATATCACCTAGGCACACTGAATGATTCCTGATAGGTGCCAACATATATAAAATGAAAGAAACATAGACCACTTGAAACACAAAATTTTGTGCTCTTTGTCCCTGCCTAGATGTCCCCTCTCAACCACAGGCATCCCTTGCTTTAATTCCTACTCAAATGTCTCTTTCTCAGAGAAGTCTTCCTGACCATTCCTTTTCCTGCTCTTTCATTGCTTATCCATTTTGTTCTTCTTCCTCAGAAGGCAATTATAGTTCATTACATTGTCTCTGCTTATTTACTTATTATCTGTCACTCAAGGCACAATTCTCAAGTTCAGGGCTTGTTCTGTTGTGCTGTCCCAGGACTCTGAATATTACTAGGCATAAAGATCTAAATTGCTGGGGCTGGGGCTGTAGCTCAGTGGTACAGTGTTTGCCTCACATGCCTGAGTCACTGGGTTCAATCCTTAGCACCACATAAAAATAAATAAATAAAATAAAGATGTATTTTAAAAAGATCTAAATTGCTATTTAAAGAAATGCATCCAACTCCAAAAGATATTAAGAATCCATCCTCTACCTTTAGTGAACCACATTCCCAGTTTCAATCCCAAGGGTCAGATGTCATCCATGAAACAAAGACATTGGGAAGAGTGCTGTTGCCAAGTGTCTGTCCCCATTATCTCAGAGCTGCTGACAGCACTCCATCAACCAGAGTGCTTAGTGGGAGAAGTGCCCGGGACCACATGCCCACTTTAATTCCTTCCCTATGGATCCTTGGCAGCTGAGACTCCTCATTTTCCTTTCCAAATGGACTTTATGCAGTTGACACTTGCTCAAAAGGCCTCTACCCTCAGCTCCATAGCAAATCACCGGTTATCTAATCTGAGGTAGTGTGGACTCTGATTAAGGCTAATGAAGACATGGTGGCCAAAGCCCTGTTTGCATCACACAGCACTATTAGGGAAGATTAATCACCTTTTAACCAGCACTTGTGTATTCTGGCTCCAAGCAGCCAGAGAGGAGAGAAAAGCATCCATCACTTCATCCAAGCGATACCAAAGGCTGCTGCAGCCATCCATCAGGGAAGCACTGGCCGACTGCAGTAGGGAAACGTGGCAAGCACAACCCCAAGGATGTTCAGGGAAATGTGTGGTGGTGGACATAGTACTGTGTTGCAAAGTTAGGGAGTGACATATTGCTCCTGCAATTAGATGTGTGTTCCCAATAATGTGGCACCAGAAATCTTGCTTCTGACATATAAGTGGAACATTCCCCCACCCTTCCTCTTCAGATATAAATTCTGAGAAGATGGAAGCCATGTTTCTTTGAGCTGTGTGTTTTGGACATGACTATTACAGAGCCTAATGTGTCAATGAAGCATCAGGAAGCATTGAAGTTTCTATTGACACATAATAGGCTGTACTAGTTCATGTTCTTTACTCAGACTCCTTTCTTCCAAAAGCTTGCAATAAACCTGAAAAGAAATTTTATGGCAATATCTATTGCCCTCCTTTTAAATCCCCAGGAAAATGATTGTTTACTCAGAATACGTAGGACTTGACCCATTCTGGGTTCAGAGTGTTTTTGGAGTTCAGATGCCTCAAGTCTGAAACACCCTAAAAAAGTAAAGTCCAAAAATTTCACAGAAGATATTTTTGTACAATTGCAGTTTGATGGCTTGAACACCTGTTGCCTGCCAAAACACACAACCAACCAAAAACAGCTGTGAATCAGGCACTCCCACTGGGATTATCTTACTGCCTCAGCTCCGAGTCTGAACCACTCATGTCCATGGCAGAAACTGGGCCCCACATCACTGACATCATCACCAAAAACATTCTTCACTCCTTATATGTCATGGATTCAAGCAAACGGATGATCACATTTAAATAAAGACCTTTCTAAGAGTTCTATTTTGTGATGATTCTGGTGTTTAGGCGTGAGTTGGTCCATTTTCTCATTATTCACATAACCTTGCATTTCTGAATTAAGAGCCCATTGTTGGTGCCACTTCTCTGGTGCTTATCACATTCAATCTGGGATTGGAGCAAATTGCACACTGCTGTCCTCTCTGCTAGATTGGAAGCTCTTGAAGCATGGGCTGAAAATCATACTCAACCATAGATCCCCTGAAGTGCCTGGCACTTTCCAAGTGAATAGAGGCACTTAATAAACATCAGCAGAATTGGATTTTTTGAAGAGACCATACATCAAAAGAAGTAAAATGAAATTAATTTAATTGAAGCTTATTAAAATGCACTTTTTTGTCTCCCTCCACTGCACAAGAAATTCAAGCCAGCATGAGCTCAAGAGCATCTTCTGTATCAAAATTAAAGACTATTATTCTTCAACCTCTTGCTGTAGCTAGGTGACATGGTGTGTCTTAGGCCAGGAAGGCTCACATTTGCAATCTCAAAGCTTCCCTTTACCCAGGTGACCCTGAGCAAATTCCTCAACATCACTGAACTTTGATTTCCCACTCTGTCAATGCATAGGACAGGAATAAAAATATCCAATGGGAGAATATATATATTATATATTCTCCATATTGTATATGTGTGTATATATGTATATGACCCAGCATGATCATATGTCTATAAAAGCCACCAACCACACCAAGAATGAAGCTCCCATTGTGGTATGACTCAAATCCCAACTTTATAATATAGAAATGTGTAAAGATCATTTATCTAAATTAGAAGCTCAACATTTAAAAATATTCATACTCCAGACCTGAAGGGAAGTGAATACTTGCCATTACATTCAGATTGTTCATCAGCTGACAAGGATATAGAGTGGCATGTGTGTTTTTGTGTGCTCATGCATGCTTACAAGAAAGGTGTAGAGATAGACAAAGGGCACTGTCTAAATAGAGGTTGGTTCCTTGATGTTATCTCATGAAAGCCTGTGATATGGACTGTGGGGTTTGGAGTTGATTCTGTGGAGGTAGATGCCTTTGCATACTAAGGGAGTAAAGGATTTACTTCACCTAAGATGAAAATGAACAGCCCTTGCTTTTTAAATGTTCTTTGATGTGCTTCCTCTCCTATAGGACTGAACTCGAATTTATAGCCCTTACTCAAGCTCACTGCACTGAACCCTCATTCTCAGCAGAAAACTACAGTACATGTCACGAGGAATCATAAGCATCCCTCGCCTTACCCACACCCAAGCTTCCCCTCCACCTGCCTTTGCTTTCATCAGCCCCGCCCCCTCAGAGCTGTGCAGCTGTGCTCCATCAATTTTGTATCCCCTGAATGACCAACTTCTCTCTTCTGCCTCTGCCTTGATGCACAATGGAAGCTTTTGGATGGAACTATAGTCTTCCACTTGCTCCACCCTCTGGCTGCAGTGCAGCCTCGTCTCCCCTCACTACTTCACTCAGCATACCCCAGAATCTGCTGCTCTCCCCACTCCCCAGACATCTCTTCTGCTTTGACAGGAATGCAATCTCCTGAGAGGTGCTAGTTGTTCTCCCCATCCTCACCGCTGCATTTGACACCAGTGATATTCCTCTTGGTAAAACTGTACCCCACTGGCCTCTGTCATGAGGTGCTGATTCTTCTGTGCTCTTCTGAGCATCCTCCCCTGTAGCCAGCACTTCATTCAGTCTCTTTTTAAGTGTTCCAGCCCCACAGAAGTCTTCCTCAACCATCTTATCCCTGTCCTGTTGGTTTCTCTGTTTCATTCGCCATCATAGCAATTATCAGTGTCTTTATGCAATATGTTTATTTGTTTACCTATTGTCTGTCTTTTCCAATAAAAGCAAACAAGCTAGATATTAGTTTACTTGAGAAGATAAATAATCCTTAAATTTACAATCTAGACAGTGGGATAAGGAGCTTTCAGATAATAAGAGCAGTTGCATTTTATGGAACCTTCAATAAATGCCAGATATTGTAATGAGTGTTTTATATACATAGTCTATGCCACCCTCTAGACCACAGGTCCTGTTACAGGGGTTTGTTATCACTGTGAGTGAACTCAGGGTCACAGGGGTTAAATGACCATCACTGGAAAGCGAAGGCAGGACCTTAACAAGGGCTACTCTTTTCAAAGGGCTTTTTCCAACCTCCTCTGTTCTGTGAGCAGCAATTAATTGTAACAGAAATCAAAAGAAAAAATTTCTATCTCTGGTACACAGAGAAAGTTTTTACTGATTGAAGAGGTAAGAAATAGAACCAGTCTTGAAGGATGAACAGGATTTTGATAAGTGGAGAAAAGATGGGGAAACAGATGTTTGATGAGCACTTATAATTCCAGAGAACCAGGGCAGGAATGCTCAGTAGCCTGGAAGCACCTGGATATTTTTCCATCCTTGATTTAGACAAAGATAATTTTTATTCTTAAAAAGATCCTTTATTCGCTTAGAGGCAAGTATGGAGACGCTAGCAATAGCTTTACTGTACTACCTAAAAAAAAAAAAAAAAAAAAAAAAAAACAAGCAAAAACTTAAGAGGAGGAAGAGAATCAAGAAGACTAGATGAGTGTGGTTACTACAACTTCATTTTTGATTCACTTATTCCTTGATGTGTGTTTATTAAGGGTTTACTCTGTAAAAGAAAGTGGAAGATGAATAAAACACTACTCTGTCAAAGAAATAGGAAGATAAATTAACCACTATCCAGAGGAGCCTATAATCCTATAGCAATAAAAAAATTAGTATAAAAAGAGATAACAGTAAAGTTATCATCAGAAGGATGTGCCTGAAGCCCCTTAGAATAGCAGGAAATGGAGAAATCCTCTCTTCTGATGCACACAGAGGAGGCAAGGCCTATGAAGGGGTGAGGGCAAGGGATACTGTGGAAAAACCCAGCCCACCCATCACTGTGTTTGGTTTGCTTTTCACATCCTTTTATATCTTACTTTCTCTACCTCCTATTGGGTCATCTAAAGGTTCTTTTTGCTGGTAAGGACTCCTGATTTTTTTTTTTTTTTTTTGTCATTTCTTTGCTGTAGAGGTTGATTTGCAATACATGATGCCAAACAGGTGTCACCAAAAAGGAAATGTCTGTAGACTGGGTTTCAGGTGCTCCTGTGGAGAATAGTTTCAGTTTCTCCTGTCCTTTTCCCACAGCCCATCAAAAAATTTCTAGTCCTAGCCCACTATTGACAGAGAGCATGCCCCCCATGTCTCCTTCATTTCACTTATGACATTGAATATTTAAGTTACCTTGACTACTGAGACAGTTTTCACCCTTGCAGTGTTGCAGGTGACTCTAGTCCTAGATAGACCTGAATACTTCTTGTCCCAGTAACTTTCCTGTCTTCACTCCAAGACACCTGAACAACTCCCCAGACTCCAGATCCTGCAGGCAAAATAGTGTCTGAGCTCCATGATGGAATCCAATACATAAAGTAGATAATAGAGAGAAAGTAAAGGACAAAAAAAACGAGATGAAAAGCTGTAAAAGAAGGGTGGATGAAGCAGGACAACTTTCATCAAAGATGAGTCCAAATAGGTGATGCACTCTCATATTTTGTTAAAGCCACACAGCCTGATGAACAGGACAAGTTGGCATGACAGGCTAAAGAAGCTATTGCAGAAAGAGTAGATAAAATGCTCCTGGTGGCCCATGGGGTGATCCCCAGGAGAGAGGCAGCAGTCATCTGATCCACCCAATTCACGATTGAGTTCATTGGTGGAGTCACCTGCTCTTTCTTACTTTTCTACGGGGGCTCTACCCTAACCTCGTGGACAGGCACTAATGGAGAGAGATTGACAAGGATCAGTATTTCATTCATTACATGAATATTTGCAGGTCAGGTGTATTAAAAGAACCAGACAGATGGAACATTTATCATGAAGTTTATTGGCTGCCTGCAAGCCTTTTCCCTATTCTCTACTCCAAATTGGCTGGATGCCCTGCAGTCGATTCTATGCCTCCCCTGTCATTTGCTCCAGGTGTTTGCTACGACAGCTAGGCTCACTGCTATCAGAAGCATTCTCCTTTGTCCTTACTGTTAACAGACTCAGGAGCCTTGGCTGGAGCAGAGAGGGCTTGGAAGGTAAGAAGAAATGCTATTAATTATAGAAAGGTTAAATTGTTTGTCAGGGTCATTCAGTTAGACAATGACAGGGTTCAACAAATCCAAAATCGCCCAGATTAGGTTAAATCCTTTCATTGAATGTACCTGGAGCACCTTGAACCTCTTCTTTCACAACATTCATCACTCTTGTAGCTATTTATTTAGTACCTGTATTCTCCATGGATTATAGACTATCAGAGCTGATGCAATGTCTATAATTTTCATTGCTAACTCTCACATCTAGCAAACTTCTTCATGTACTGAAGGTGGACAAATTTGAAGTATATTTATTCAAATTCTTCAGGAATGCCTACTAGCTATTTTATGTGGTTTTCTAAATCTAAAGCTGTTTCCTTTGCACAAGAAGTCTTTTTGAGCCTGAGGATCAGGCATTATTAGGAAAAAATTTAAAACCTAGGATCCAAAGCACACTATAACGAGAAGGAAATATCCGAAACCTACAAACAAGCAGATTGAGCCAGAGGTATGGATACAGGTGTCCTAGGTGTGTAATAGAGAAGTGAACATATGTGCACTCAGAAGCCCTGGGTGTACAATAACACAGGTATTTCCTCCCACCGCACAAAGCTGTTCATGTTTGGGTCCCCCACTTCACAGCAAGCTCCCTTGGCTTATGGCTGCTGCATCAGATAGAAAGAGCAAAGAAAGAGCACAAGGGAATGTGGGTAACAGAAGGAAGGAAAGGATGCTCACTTTAGAAAACCACTGACTGCCCGGGAGGCCACTCTTTCAGACCCAGACATGCACACAGGGAGCTACTTGAGAACATTTAAGAGAATGAGGGCAAATGAGATTTTAAGGAAGAGCAGCTACCACACTAGAGAGGCCAGAAATTCTGAAGTCAAGTAGAATTTACATTGTGTCCAGAGAACCAGAAAGAATTTGCTCCCTATAGTAAAAGCATTCTTTATTAGTATTGGATTAGCATGCTTAAATGTGCTTCAGCACTCATGATCCAGGGTAAGGTCACACCTCTTAGGGTAGAAGACAGGTCCTCTCTGTTATGATTCCAAGTGCCAGTCTTCTTAGGATGAGCAATTTGGGGATAGAAATTAAAGTCCAGAGAGGTGGACCATACAATGGGAAGAGGGAAGCCTTCTCTGGGCTTTGCTCTCTTTGCTTAGCTGATAATTTTAATCAAGCTAGGTAGTGACAGAAGAAACACTATGGGAACCTCACAAAGGAGGACAAAGGCCCATGGGCTTGCTCTCTGAGTGACCATAGGTAGTACTAGTGTGTCTCCTTTCCACAACTCCATTTCCTCAGAGGAGTTTCAAATACTGCTGCCTGTCTCCGCTGTGGTTTGCAGAACTGAAGGAAAGAATCTATTGCCCACACCTGGGCCAGAGAAGGAGGGGGAGACGTGTTGCTCACAGCTGGTTTAGTGGTGGCAATGGAGAAGGAGATCCAATAGCCCTTCACCACATTGAGATTTTCACTTCTCAGCCCTCTTCAGAGAATGATGGTGCTAACCACAGTCAATTTTGACTAAAGGGATTTTTATTCAAGGTCTTGGAGGGGAACTTTCAAGTCAATGACCTATAAGAAGTCCAAGTGTAAATTCCATGAGGGTAAGGAAGATTTTTGTTGTTTCCTTTTTTATCTCTATTGCCAAATACAGCATCTGCTACACAATAGGAATCTTATAATAATTTGATGAATTAGTTCATGAATTTTATATTTTGTATATCAGTACAAAGAATAGGTATGAATAAAATAATTGACTTTAGAAACACATAGGTCATCTAAGGTTGTTGCTTACATATTGTCATGGGTTTGATGGTCAACCAAGTATTGGTTTGGAAAAATATGTAAATTCTGTAACCACTAAATTATTGAGGAAAAAGCAGAGTCTGTTTAATGAAGACTATGATTTAGCTTTTAGTAATCAACAGGCAGTTGGCAAAATCTAACGTGAATAGAAATGCATTCAGCATTTCAAAGACAAAAGCTTCTTTGGAAGAAGTTAATAATCCCTTGGAGAGCATTGCCTACCCACAGAAAGTGAAGTGGGCTGTCACTGGGATTTTGTTTTTGTTTTAGCAGGTACTGAATACCAACATTGTGTAAGTAGCTTTGGTGCACATAAGAACCAGGCATGAAACTGGTTTGCTTTAAATCCTACCCCTCCAATAAAGAACAGGAAACCAGAGATACATACACTAAGAACAGAATAAATTCATAATGGTTAGGATCTGAGGAGTGTTGGGTAAGCCATTATTGTATTCACGCAATAAAGACATTTCTAATCTCCTTTAAAATAATATTTCAGTTTGGAAAATGTTCACAAGCAGTGATGGGCTTTAAAACAATTCAGGAACACTTTCTGACTTGCAGGAAATTTGACTATACATATTCTTATTAAATGAATTTTATACAAGCAAAGCTGAAAAGTCCCTGAGCTAAATCTCTGCCACCATCCTTCTCCCTTCCCAAACATACACATATACTCTGTGTTTCCCCTCCACCTTCAAATACAGTAAGACAGGCAGAGAAGGCAGGACTCCAAATTAGTGTCAGAAACATCACTATGAATTTCTTCTTGAAAAATGCTGAAGGAAATATATTTCGCAAAGGTTAAATGAGTATGATCATAGCTAAAAACTTACAAGGCCTCTCTGTTCACAATTTGAAGGGGGTAAATGTTGAAAACATCAAGCAGTCCTTAAATAATTCAGCCAAGGAGCTCATCTGCTCTTGCAAAATCAATTCTTCAGTAGTTTGAGAAGTTCAAGAAGGAGAGTCAAACTCTAAAATTCCCAAGGGGAAGACCATGACAAATGTTTGGCCCACTCAGGCTCTGGATGTGGATGGTCACCTGGGGCAACCCATCTGCTTTGTGGGGTTCTTTCATGCCTTCTTTAAAGTGGGGACGAATGATGTATCTTTTTATGAGCTCATTTGGGAAGCAAGTAAGAGCCTTCTTCAAAGTCTCTCCTATAGCTTTTAGAAAATAACTCAAACTCAGCTTGGTACTCAAAGTCTCTCTGACTCTGACCCTTAACTATTCCCCCAATTTCCAACTCCCTCATACCTGAACATTCTTCTCTCCAGGCCACTGAATTCTTATAATTCCCACATTTATGATGAATCTCAAGCTTTTTCACATTATATTCCCTCTGCCTATCCCGCTCCTTTTTTTCTTTTTTATCCTTCTTTCATCTACCACTGTAGTCATTTTTCAAGACTCAATTGTCTTATTAGCTGTGCCATCTTGATTAAATGTTACTTCAGTGTTCTCCCAGGCCACCCACCTCCTTTTGAAAATCTGTGCACGCTAAGTTATGCTGGACACATTATCTTTCAGCAATCTGTTAACCTTTCCCACCACACCTTTGGCTCCTCCGGGGCCTGACTGTATATTTCATCCTAGCATCCCTAGTGCCTAGCACCCTGTTCAGCACATGGCACCCATTCAGAACCCAGTAGATAAATATTATTTCATAGCCAAACCATCTGGGGGACTTCTTTATTTATATTACTCATTAACTTATTTTGTATCCTTATCTCAGAACATCACCCCTTGATGACAGAAATTTCTTAACAGATAAAGTCCTTGCCTGGTTAGAAAATGGGAGAAATTGGTATAGCTGCAAAGAATGAGTGATGAGTTTTACTGAATTCGAACTAATATTATTTATTTCCCCATCCAACTGTTTCAAAAGCCAGTCCTTTTTAATGTCAGGGAGTTTAAATCAGAGTCCCTCCCCATTTTGTCTCCACTGATATTAAAAAGAGGAAAATCACATTTGGCTGGGTGCACATCCTCAAGCCATCTCAGCAGCTAGAGTGCATACTGTGGACATCCAAATGACAAACTCAGTTGAGCACGATTTTAGTCACTTCCCATGACATGCTCCACTCTTTAAGAGGAAAGACTTGTCACAAGTTGCAGCCTGTTGAGATAATATGCTGATAAGATAACTCAGCAGGTTCCAACTATTGAGGTTCTTTTTCCAAATGAGTGAATACAATTTATGGCAAGAAAGTTGAAAAAAAAATGTCCAAAATTTTCAAATGTATTAAAAAGTCATAAAGTGAAGAAATGATGGATAAAAGTCAAACCCAACTGCTGCACTCCCCTTAGTCAACTTTGAATTGAGCTTTCTCAACCCTGGACCAACATCTAGGCCAGGGCAAAAAAATGTTTTTCAGTCCATTAAAATTGACCTGTAAGACCAAAGCACCACCTAGTGGGAAGAAAGGAAAAGAATGGTTTCTGCACAGGATTTCCTTCAGAAACCCAGCAGATATTTTCTTGGATCACCAGTCTCTCAGTGTCTAGTGAATTTACAAATTCCCCTTCTAAATGTATGCTAAAAATTAATTGCAGACTTACAAAGAAAGAACAAACAACAACTTCTTTTATAATCTCCCAAACCTGTTAACACAAACACTTAGGGCCTCTACGTAAATAGAGGTGTGTGGGTTGCCTACCATCTGTGTGCCTGCTATTTGCCAAGTGTCCTTGTGTAGCAACCAGCCCTGCCATGACTCCTGGCCATCCATATCTCTCAGGACTTTGTCTGTTCCCTCCCTGGGAAGGTGGTAAGGTCGAAGTTCTATTTTGTGCCACAGCATATGGAAAGACAATATGGTAGAGAGAATAAGAGGATGGATTCATAACAGACAAACCTGGACTGAATCCCAGTTTCCTACTTCCTAACTTTGTGGCTTGTGGGCCAAATATTTCAACTATTATAGCTCCATTTCCTTTGTCATCATAAATGAGGGTAATAATAATATCTTTTTGCTGGGATAATGGTTATAGCCAATTAAAAATTGATATAAAAATCAACAATATAATCATTATGTGTAGAATTATAAAACTTTCCACAAAGCTTTCTTATAAGCTTTGTTAATATATGCATTAGCTTATTCTCTCTAAATTCTACTTGTTTCAATGATGCAGAACAAAATCCATGAAATGGAATTCCATGAAGGTGGGTACAGCCTTATTTTTTGGATTGTATAATTCTTAAGTCAATGGATGTATTTCAACAAACAACCTTGACATATTTGCTATCAGTCTAGGAATGAGTTAAACTATTAGTGCTGGATAAACTCCTCAGAGGTAAAGTGCAAATGTAACCTAGACAGGGATTATTTTATACGTGGGTGGATGGCTGTTTTCAGGGCACAAAGCTCACCCCTAACCTAACACAGAAGACAACTGCTTGCCAAAGTCACTATGCCCAAATATACTGCTAATATGCTTCTTAAATTTGGTTTTCTGTAATCAAATTTATAGGTGACTTAAAACACTGAAGCAATTCATTAACTAAAAGTGAAACATTTAAATGGATTTAACTAAATGAAGTATTGATGAAACTGATATTATAAATTCTTCTTTTATTGTTTTTCCAAATTGCCTAATACTTGGGATAATCTGAAAAAGCCAAATTTAAAGTTTATCAGGATAGATGAAGGCTCAAAGATACAAATCAAAGGAATGCATAATTTTTTCAATTAAATAATATCAGAAAATTTCCAAAAGCTAAATAATCGAAATGGAAAATCAAATATATGTGGCTTATAAGGACCTAAATATACAAAATTTCAACAGACCCACACCAAGGCCACATTATTATGAAAATGACTAACATACAGAATAAGGATAGAATTTTAAAAGCTGCCTGAGGGAAACAACAGGTTATATTTAGAGGGAAACCAATACAGATTTCAACTGATTTCTCAACCCAGACACTCAAAGCTAGGAGGTCTTGGAATAATATATACCAAGTTCTGAAAGAAAATGGGTGCCAGACAAAAATACTATGCCCAGCAAAATTAAGCTTCAGAATTGACAATGAAATAAAAATCTTCCATGATAAACAAAAGTTAAAAGAATTCACTAGAAAGCCTGCACAACACAGTGTACTCAACAAAATATTCCAAATTGCCTAATACTAAAATAGGTTTGTTTTTTTTTGTTTTGTTTTACTGACAAGTATGCATCAGACCTCTTAAGAAATCTATGTATTTGAATCAGAGTATAAAAGACTCTTTCTCCCTATTCCTCAAAGTAAATAGTATTATAGGAATATCTGACAGTTCCCCAGCATTTTCTGGCTTATATCATTCTCTTGCCAAAGAAGCCTTCATTTAACTCCAAGGCAGAAGGGAGTGGACCCACCACAGACATGTATAATAAAAAGACAGATGGCTGAACTGGTCACCTGTCTGCAGAAATTATTCATAGAAGACAAAATGAGCAACAGAGACTGAATAATTCTTATGTGTGTTGCTTTAATAACTTCAACCCATCCTCTCTGTTTATAAGTTGAATTTTAATCATAGGAGAAAAAAAAGGTAGGGGGAGAATATTTACTAGTGTCCTCACTAGAGATGGATGGTATGAAACACTTCTATTTGATCATGATGGATGATCCTTGCTCTGTATTCTGGAAAATGAGCAACCTCCCCCACAAAGCACCTCCCTATAGACCTCTTGAGGAAAAAGGGCTCTTTCCTGTCCAAACCTGACAACTGGATTTAATCATGCATAGAAGTAATAAGTCCCTATGGTTTAGCATCACACTGACTCAGAGCTGCCGGAACCAACAGCAAATGATTTTAGCTTGCTCCCTGAACTTCGAGTAGAGACAAACAAGAAGGAAAATATCTTTTTTTAAAGTGCTCCTTTGGTCATATTTTCATTCCAGGTCTGCACGCCAGATTATTATTTATTTTTTTCCTGGAAAAAAAATAGCTCTCAAAACAGTATTGTGAAAGATCGCGCTATTTTAGATACTGATGAACTTTAACCTGGATATTATGAAGAGTATAAACCAATTCTTGATAAGTACTTAAAATATTCCTACTGACTATGCATTTAAAATATGAGCAGAGGATGTGACTTTATCAGAAATAAATTGGAAGGATTAATGAGGTAACAAAAGAGATAAGACAGGACAGTATGTTCTACTGGTTAACTCCTCAAATCTCTTTCCAGCAAGTACCATTGCATTTACCACCTACCTTGAAGTGGAATAAGAAAATTCTCATATTCAGTACAGTTATCTGAATGTAAACTCTGGAATCCCCTTCTATATACCACTGTCACTGTTTTTTGGTGGGAGAAACAATAGGAGACTTGAACTGGCAAGCTCAAAGCAATTATGATTTTTGTAAAGGAATCTTGGACTAGGTGTGTAGCTCAGTAGTAGAGCATGTGCTTAGAATGTACAGGGCCCTGGGTTTACTCCCCAGCAAATACACACACACACACACACACACACACGCACATGGAATCAAAATTAACTTACTGGGTAGAAGGCCTATGAATATTTTTTGTTATTTTATACTTTATGCATACTAACATATTAGAAATATTATTTGCATGTATTTAATAACACAAGAAATGAAAAGTAAATTGCGTTGTTCTGTAATAGAGTAAAATGTTTGCACTTATTAATAAAGGTACAAGGATATGTAACATTTTCCATACTTTATGTTTGAAGTTTTTCATAATTTAAAAATTAAATTGGATCTTTAAAAAACAACATACCACTGCTTTTAATTCTAAATAGATTTTAGTTGACAATGTTTAACAGAGTTAATTCAGAGGAGTAATTTTCTAATTTTTCAAAGGGCAAGAGATTTTGAATTCCTATAACACTGAACAACTTTTAATTGTATGGATATCTAAACACTTTACAAAACAGTGGTAATTTTTTCTTCCTCAAAAGGCACAACAAAATCATAAACAATTTGTGTAACCTTGGGTTGTCCCACTTTAACCATTTGGCAGAGCTTAAACTTTCTGAACCAAGGAACCAGAAAATCATAGGATTAACACAAGCAAATAGGAGCTGCCCCTTTGCCTCCCTCCTCAGGGGTGGTAGATGACCATGACTTCGAAGTTTCTCTCACTTAATCCTACCATCAGTATATTTTATTTTGTTTTGTTTTCTGTTGTCCTTCAAAGGAATTTCAAGGCTTCATTTTAAGAAATAATCCCAGGTATATAAAATGACTGAGTTGTATTCAAACGCCAGTACACTTTAGGCTTCCCTTCTACTGAGAGTCCACAGAAAAGACAACCCTGGCAATGAGCAGCAGCAATGAAGTGATGAAATGGAGCTCCATGTTTTAACATGTGCAACCTGAACAAAACTGTCACCAATGCGACCAGGGTATGTCTTATGGATGCCTTGGTAAGTTGCACACCAAACTGTGCAAATAAAAAGAAAAGAAATCTCAAGTATTTGATGTAAATGAGGCCTTTGCTACGTGAAATTTTTGACCAGAACTCTTTAATATCAAATATATACACACATATATACAAATACATGTATATGTACATATATGTATACACATGTATTTGTACATACACACATATATACATATACACACATATATACTCTTCTATTGCAGTAGAGATTATCCCTACTCCAAATATTTATAATCGGTCCTTTTAAAAATTAAAAAGTGTACATATTCAAACGGAGGCAGGAAATAACAGTTTTAAATGCCTGAAGCATTTCAGTTTAGTAGTAGGGAAATTGAGGAGGATTCTAAGGAGGGAAGAACCAGAGGTCTCCAATCTATCTTTCAGCTACATGCCTAGAGCCTGTGAATAGTAGTAGCAGAATTTTGCTTGCATCAGGGCAAAAAAAGTGAACTTGGGCGAACTTCTCAGCCAGTCACAATCAATGGTATTAAAATTATAATTCAATCAGAGAGATCATAACAATTCATCCCAATGTCATTGGAAATCATACAACAAATATGATCTCATATTTTTTAAACTATTGCATGACTGGAATACCATGAACAGTTTGAGCAATAGAATAACGTGGTTTTAATATATAGGTGAGGTTTTTTAGCTTTAAAAAAAATCTATAATTGTAAAACCCTAAAAAATTTTAAAAATGAATAATAAGTAAAGCACATAAAGTTAAAAATGGAGCATATTTCTTAAATGTTTTCCACTTCACAAATTCCCTGAATTGGCTACCTGCTCCCATGTATATTTTTCAAGTTGAGACTAACCCCAAACTTCTCAGTGCTAATATTCTATCTAGTTCATCCTTTTTTTTTTAACCATTTATTTCAGAGCCTTCCAGTGGTTTTCTTGCTTTTACTCATGGTTTCCAAAGATATTCATGGAATCCTCACTGTGTGTCAGACACTGTACCTAAGTTGGGTTATTTGGTTGTGAACAAATGAAGGTGGTGTCAGCTCTGATCAAAGTTTGTAGTCTTCTTCCTACCAACCCCCTCACTCTGCCAAGAGGACTTTTCTAAGATGTAGCCATGCACACACCACACACTTGTGCAAAAATTTCCATTGGTTCTCTTCTTCCCAAGTCTTTCTATTTTTTTTTTTTTAGTACCGGGGATTGAACTCCAGGGCACTCCACCACTGAGCCATATCCCTAGCCCTATTTTGTGTTTCATTTAGGTCTCACTGAGTCACCATTGCTGAAGCTGGCTTTGAACTCTCCTGTCTCAGCCTCCCAAAGTGCTGGGGTTTCAGGCATGCACCGTGCCCGGTTCTTCCCAAATCTTTTGCCTCCAGATCCACCCATATGCTCCAGATCCTATGGCACCTCTTACCACTCTTAACTCTCTCTTAACAACCAGACCTTCCATTCCCCAAACAAATCCTGATTTCTCTCACCAGCCTGCCTCACTCACTTTGTTCCCTCTATGTGACACTGAGCTTGAGCAGAAGGGGTCATGCAGTACAACAGAGGAAATAGCATCATTGGATCTTGTAAAAGAGGTATATACAGGTACACTGGCTATGTAGAATATGAGATGGGATTCGTTTTTAGTGAAGTTCAAAAAAAGATAGAGGAACTTTTAAAAAACAAAGTCATTTATAAGATGACTATAGGAGTAAAATAATTTTCTTACAATATACCAAGAATGACTTAGCTCATATATTAAGTTGCTTACACTCTTTAGGATTCAACATACTGATTTTTACAAGAGGGTCATGTATTTGCCTTTCCAAGTTCTCAAAGTTCCCCTTCTGACATGCTCCTCCTTTGCCTCAGGGAGACCTAGTACCTCTGCCATCTCTGCCTGGCGCTTCTGCTTAGTCTCAATCATTATGTACAAGGGAGAATGAGAGCTGGTGGGACTTACTACTAGAAAACACTATTTAGAAAATATTGACTTAGGAACATGGGCTCTGGGGACCTTGGAAAAGTCAGTGCTTTCCTCAGAGACTTATTTTTTAATACCTAAAGTGGAGATAAATTAGGTATTTAAGATTAAACATTATAAATTATTCATATACTAGCAGTAATGAATAAACAATAAATTAATGTTTTTGTGCCTTTCATGGCATATTATAGTAATTTAATCTACACTCTATATTCTTTCAAAGTAAGCTTTTGGTTAGTATCCTTGCTATAATTAGGACTTTGTATATCCCCCAAGGCCCCAGTGTTGAAGACTTGATCCTTAGCCCACGGTGCTATTGGGAGGTGATGGAACCTGCGAGAGGTGGGGCCTAGTAAAAGGAAATGAGGTTCTTGAAGGGGATATTGAGATCCAGGACCTCCTCTTTTTCTCTTTTCTTCCCAGCTGCCATGAGGTGAATTGGCCTCCTTTGCCACATGCTCCCATAATGATGTACTGTGCTACCACAGATCCAAAGAAATAGGGCAAAGCAACCAGAGACTGAAGCCTCTGAAACTGTTAATCAAGAAAAAATAATTCTCCTTTTATAGTTTGATTATCTAAGGCTTTTTTTCATAGCGATGCAAAAGTAACTACCACAATTTTTACCTTCAACTAGTAACAATATTTCATATACTCATCAAAAATGTATCCACCATCCATAATCTGGTAGGTTTGATATATGGTGAATGCCCTTTGCTGGAAATATAAAGATAAATAAGCGATGGGACTTACCTTATAAAATTCATTAAATAATGAGTTAAAAAAATAACAAATACTTGTGTGATAACAACCATAATAAAGAAATATTTAGTAAAAAGAAAAAGAGAAAGAAAGCCATTCTTTCAATGATTGACACTCTGCTAAGCAATGTACGAGGAACATAATCACATAATACTGATCCAAATTAGAAAAAAAAATTGCATATAGGTGAGTAGATTGTTTAAACACAAACTCCACACAAATATTCAACTGGTTACAAGGCCCATTGAATAAGGGCCGAGTTATAAAGATGATCCAGAAAGAGGAGTGGGTCAGAACAGATAACAGAAGGACACATTTGGAAAAGAGAGTTTTCCTACAAGTGTTCAGATTCATGAAAGTTAGTTCTAGAGGACTTGAAATGAAAGATTATGTTTGGAACAAAGTCCTAGAAAGTGTTAACTGCCATGCTATAGAGATTCAAGGTGTTTAAACATCAAGATACATTTTGACATGAAGAAATATAAAGAAAGGTCCATAATAAATAACACCCACTAGAGCAGAGAATAAGAGATCATTGAATAGAAAAGAAAATGGATAGAATTTAGGAAGATAGCTTGGATAGCTACAGAGGAGAACATATTGAGGGCATAGCTAGGAACATATGGACTTTCAGTGGAATCAGGAGGCAAGTACCTGCCTTTTCCAGCCAGAAGGCAGGGGCCAAGAAATGGTAGTGGGTGGCAGGCTATGAGGCAAAGGCTTTAGGGTACCATGGGAATATCCTTCCTAGAAATTCTAAACAGTATGTGGAGGCAAGTAAACCTTCAAGACTATTGGGCATAGAAGGTCGAGTCAGGAACTTAAATGGGAACAACAAAGGGACTTCTCTTTGCCGGGTGGTCAGGCATTTGAGGAGATCTAGCCATCAGGAAGGAACACAACATAAATATTGAAGTCACTGAGAAAACTAAGTGACAATGTGGACTAAGAAGGGGAACATCGGGAAAAAGTCAGTTTTAGAATGTTCTTCACATACCAGAGGTCAGTAGATGCTGACGAAGAGGATAGGGGAAATATCATAAAAAACATAGACTTTTAAAGAAGAAATGTCTCTGAACAATGATTGCAGATTCATGATCTAATTCCAGGAATAAAGGGATTAGGAAAAAATCCTTTACTGAAGAAGGCTTCCGGATAGACTGTATTAATATTTGGCATGTCCAAATATTATCGAGGGCGCAGATGTTGAAGCTGTATGGAATGTTGTTCACATGTAGAAAATAAACATTATGAAACAACAGTGTGCCTGTGGATGGTAATTATTTAATCATTTGCAGCCTACTTCTTATTTGTCATAAAAAATAACTGCTATTTATATAAACACATGTCTACCGTACAATGATTCAGAAGAGAGTAAATCATACTTTCTTCTAATTAATAAACTCACTAGGAAGAGAAAAATCATTCTCAGGTGAGGACATTTTACCATGAGTTTAAATCTTCATTATCTAAGCAGTCTAGCTAAATTCTGAAGTTCTCAGGAAAAACTAGAGATAGGAAGTACAGATTTCCCATCTAATTATTTTCACAAGTGCCAGTGCTTAAGATGGCTGAAATTTCCCCCTCGGATTCCCTCTCCATCAGTCCCTGCTGGCACATTAAGCTATCACACTTGGCATATTTCCTTTTCTCAAATACTGTCAGCATCACAGGTTCCAAAGAGCTAGCAGCATTCTGCTTGCTGGAACTGATTATCAAAATCACCATGATTAAGATTTTGCTCTAATCCCCCAGTGTTCGCAGCTGAGCCCATTATGGAGAACTCCTGGGTAACAGGGATGTGATAATGTCCCTGAGACAGGGTTGCTTGTTCAGTCAAACTCCGCTGGAGATCAATACACAGTCATCTTCCCATGGCAGGCAATAATTAGCACATTAGGTCACTCAAATAATAAACCGGAAACCCCATAGTTCTGATTTTTTCTTTGAAGGATTTTTGCTATGAATCGGGAATAAGGGTTTGGTTATGGGCTTTCCACTTCCTGGCCTCATGTTTGAAGTTAAAGCAGATCAATATTGAACTTGGACTGGGTTTAGAGACAGGGGAGAGGTGGCTGTAAAGTTATCATTTGTAAATAATCCATCGTGAATGCCAAGTTAGGTTATAGTTTACTGCTTTAAGTAAGCGGATTTAAAAATAACATCTATACCGGCAAGTTTGTCTATTAAGATTTCCAACAAGAGCAGAGGCTGCAAGGATTGTCTCTTACAAATGACAAGAGCCAACGATTCACTAGTCAGTAATTCTAGGTTCCAGGCAAGGACCAAAAATAGGATCTGAGATCACTTAAGGTACCAGAAGCCCTCACCATACTTTTGGAAGCTGTGGGATCGCTGTACCACCTTTAAAATTTTAGGAAATTTTAAGAAAGGTAGTAGGTGATTCAAAGTCTACTTAGGATTTGGTTGAATTCTATGGACCCATAATCAGGAATATGTTTAAACTTAAAATTTGAATATACGGAACATCTGTGCTATTTGAATAATCAAATCACTGTAACTCTACCATCCATACCCACCCTCACAGTCAAATTAATCTGAACTTTAGAGGAAACCAGAGTCAGCACAATGGAGGAAAACTGGGTTTCCAGGATATGGTGAAGGTACAACAGCAGTGGTAATTAATCTACTCAAAATTCTACTTGCTATTTATTGGTGATATTTTCCCTTAACAGAAGTTTATCCTTTGTAACATCAACTGCTACTAGAAACTCCCAGGTCTAAGACTCTGCTTTGTGTCCATTATTTCTAAGCCTGTCCACAAAGCTGGGGCAATCTTGCAAGCTTGTATTGTGAGGTCGCACGTATTCATTGACAAAGGCCATGGAGTCGTAAGGAAAGAAGTCAGGATTAGAATCCACCTTTTACTTTTACCTCCAAAGTAATCTGCTTTGGATGCTGAGCCAGGTTGTTGCTCTGATCTGAAAATAAATGCAGTGGGATTTGGGAGAAGAGATCAATATGATGTTAAGTGGTGAGAGAAGACTCAAGGGAATAGGTGAGATTGGTGCTGATCTCTGAAGGTCCAGAGGGAATGTTCCAGGCTCCAGGGAGGAAGAACCCTAGCAGCAAGCACATGAAGCATAGTGAACACAGAACATGCTGGTGACAGTTGAGAAAAATGGTCTTACAGGAGGGCACAGTAAGCCATGAATATCAGAGACACCATTCAAGAGTCAGGTTTTAAAAACAAAAATTATAGAAGATCTTTAAAGTCAAGGGTAGGGTTTGTACTCTATTGAAAGAAGGTCACTAACACTTCATAAGCAAAGGAATAAAATTTGAAACTGGTGTTTGAGGAAGATTTATCTGGAACTGGAAAATAGGGCAGGGTTCAGAAACACAAGCCTGGGGATCAACAATGGGGGCTCAAAGATTGTCACGGAAACAGAAGGGAGAATCATTCTGAATATACCCTTGCTGATTTTCACCACTATGGCCTCAATGAGTTTCAAAATGATTTTCTCCTTCCTGCTTTGCTGTAGGTCAGAAGAATTCACCACCAAAACATCCCATGTGACAAGAGAGGCAGCTTTAGGAATTATAGTCCCAATCACATATTACCTTGGAAACCAAATACAATTAAATGTAAAATGTTACCCCACACTGAGAAATAGCTGTGAAATTTGGTTATAGCTGTGTTTATTGTTCATTAAGCTTTATATAATATGAAAATATGCTAAATTAATCCAAATGCAAATTAAATAAGTTAGATGTTGGAAATGCATGTGGTATATTGTGGAGATTGGAATAAAGCCTCTAACAACACTAAAAGTTTATTTGGCTAAACTCACTTCTTCTAATACATTCTTTTAAATTTTGTTCTTGGAATCTTGCATGAGGCAGGACAACAGTTAAATTGTGCATGATGTATATGCTGAACTGCAGGTCTTTTTCCAAAGCCTTCCTTTTGGTCTCCCAGTGCCAGGGGCACTGATGTGGACACTAACTGGATGATACACTTGAGTGCCAGCATAAGGAAGCCATATGGGAATTTTAGGTAAGAAAGCTCTTTTGCAAGGATAGATAAATCCCAGATGACATCTTCCTGCCTAAATCCTTTTTCAGAGATAAAATTATACCCCACATATTGAAAATTCAGATAGGATCAAGTGGTTTTCTGCCAAACATCCTCAAAGGCAAACAGATACCTGATCGGGGGCCCAGGCAGACACATTACTTTCAGAATTACAGAAAGTCATGACTTTCCAATTGCTTTAGATGCAATCAAAACTTCACCTGTGATTTTGTAAGAAACAAAGGTATTTGGATAGAAAATTATTTCAGAACAATTGGAAAAAATTCTAATAGGAATTTATATTTATTTATAATATATATTTACAATATATACACATATATATTTGCATATAATTATTTTTCTTTATACAAACATTGTTTTACTCCTGTAAGGCTCCTTGGGTAAAACTACGTCTTTAGATTTAATTGAAGGCTGAATACAAACAATACCCAGTGAGTTTACCAGGAAATAAGACCTTACAGTCAGATGCTATTGTTTCCTCCCAATACTCATGAAAATTATGAAAGAGTTTACTAGATTTGGCTGGATTCTCCCACAGAGATGTTAAAATTTTGCAGTCCAAGGTGTGCAAAAATCAAGGAAGCTTTATATTTTACATTTGACATTTTCTTCAATTGTATAGCATCGGTTTGATCAAAGTGAAACTCAGGGGTTGTTGGTGAATGACGTTTGGGTTAAAGAGTTCTAATGTCTCACAAGATCCCGAGGGTACTAGACATTATAAGACATTTTATCATGTGAAATAAAGCACAGTGTCTCTTTGGAAGTTAGCGCTACATCAAGGGAGAAAGAGTTATTAGAGATCACAAGGTTCTTTGCCCATATACATTATAAGGATCTTTTCCCTCCAACCACAATCCTCTATAAAACCATTTCACCTGTATGAAAATGTGTCTATGTAAAACTGTTTGGAAATTGCAAGGTTTTCGGTGAGAAGGAAGAAAGGTGAGAGAGAGAAAAATTGAAAACATCTTGACATTTCCATTTTTCATCTGAAGAAGAAAATTACATATTGGCGTGCTCATTATAACTCTTGTATGCCTAAATGTATTCCTTCTGGCAAGAAAACACCCAGCCCTGGTAGAAATACTATTCATTTCATGAAAAGAACACTAGGACCTTTGCATAACTCTGACTTTGAAAACATGCAAGGCTCAGTCATTCAACCAACAAACATATTTTGAATATCTATTCTGTGCTTGACACTGCATGTTCTAAACAAAGTCATATTAACAAGTGATAAAATTATGTCATATTTTTATACTGCCTTGGATTTTTATGTTTTCCAAGTTTTCAACAGTGGGCTTGTATAATTTTGTAATTAAAAAAAAAAACTCAATTACTAATACAAAGCACCAACAATGTGATCCCTTTACTTCTGTAGACATGCTGCAAAATAATGTGCCTGGAGATCAAAATAAAGAGAAATCAATGCCCAAAACATTACCTGGTGTAGAAACATCTCCATTTTCCCAAAGTCTCCAAATTCTTTGTTTGAAAACATTTCCTAATTTCAATTGGCAAAGAGACATGGATCAGTTGGCAAAGATCCACAGGATAAAGGTAGGTGAGAAAACAAACCATAATTCTAAGTAAAGAAAATAATAAGAAAGACTAGCTACACAAGCCAAATCCATCCTTGCACCCACTGAGCTTAATCAAGTGTTATCAGAGGACTGAAGAGAAAAAGCAACAGGGACCACGTAACAAACACTCAAATGAAGAAATGCTTGATGGAGACACATTTGCAGGTACTTAACTAGCTTCTTACAACTTATTCTTTGGCTGCAGAAGGTTTTCTGATGGAATCAGACCTATAATTAGAATTGAAGTGCTTTCCAATAAATAAATAAATCAGATCTCAGAATATTCCACACTGCCAGGGCCATTCTGGAATTCATGTAAAGCCTTCGATCATTCTAAAAACTTGTGTTTGAAGCGGAGCACGTTGTGGGTTATATCTTCCCCCTCTACCTTTCCCCTAACCTCACAGTGCAATGGTAAAGTCAGGTAGGAAGGATCAGGTTAGCATTCACTTGCTACCTAGATGAGATAATAGAATTGAACCTGTAAGACTTAATACAAACCAGGGAAAGGACAACTCATAAAGTAATGGCTTGCAAGACACTGGACATCAGGCAAAGACAGATGGTGATGGCTGAAGGAGAAAAGCTAAAGAAGGTGAACCCTAAGGTTGTCCCAGCTTACTGCCTTGAGAGAATTTCTGCACCATGGAACATGAAAGGGACACCCCAGAAGGAGCCCTGCAGCCTCCACCTACATCTGAGGAGATAGAGCTGGGAGCCGGGAGAGACTCAGGTGGCTAGAATGGAGAGTTTGGCATAGATGAATCTTAAAAACATCGCACAGATCTAGAGTAAACAGACATGATAGATCACATTATGCATTGTACCAGACAAAAATAATGTATGGTGATACAAATTCAAATAATGATGACCCCAGAGGGAAAGGGACTAACCGGAAGGGGAAGGGGTAATTCTCAGGAAAGATGGAATCACCCTTTATTTTCACTGGGTTATTGGTTACATGAATATAAACCTTTGCCATAATATATGTAAGATCTGAGCATCCTGCTGAATGCAAATTTTACCTCAATCAAAAAATTCTTTACCCCTCCCTTAAAAAAGAAATAAAGGAGCAAAATAAGGCAAGGCAACCAAATTATATTTATTAGCTCCATTTTACAAGACAAGATAAAGTAGTTTACACCTTTTTTGCCTTTAGAAGTGGAAATAAATGGAGGAAATTATGAGTCTATATTGAAAAATACATTAAAATTGTACCTGTATGTGACTAACAAGGTAATATAAAAATTATCTTTTGTGAACCAATAGGCTCTCAGCAGATTATCGCCATCACCATCAATAAGTAACTAGCCAAGTACACCAGAAATAAATGGGCTATAATTAAACATAAGCAATAAAAATGGTCTACAAATACAGCATGCTGAAGATGGCTAAAATGAAATTAGTGAGGCCACAAATTCTAACAGCTCATAATAATCCTTGACAACCTATAAGACCCTGAATTGTTGAGACTATTTCTCCTTGAACCACAGGTCTAAGTGCCAGTTGGGATGTGTGGAAAATAAGGCTTCACATGTGAGTCTTATTTCATGTTCATGGAGGCTTGTGCAAAATGAAAGCTGCAAACTATCTTGCTCTTGCTGATTCTGTTTGATACGGTATATGTGTTAATATCAGCTGTCAGTATAGCTTGAGGATGCCCCAAATCCCCAGAATATAGGGGAACTATAAGCAAGATTGATTCCCCAAGACAACAAAATAAAACCCACCTCTATGGAACTGTTTCTGGGAGTGATTGTACTTTTATTCTTGCTCTTAGAAGACCCTGGGTTGAAATGCCATCCTTTGGCTACCTTGAATATTTGTGGAGTCAGAAATAAAAAAAAAAAAATAGGTGCAAAGAAATACCTTTGGGGATTACCTTTGGTCTGGCTACTCATGAATGCTTCTCTTGTACCCGATTTTCCTTCCAGATCCTGCCCATCATGGTTTCCTGCAGCTCTACTCAGTCTTTCTGATGTTTCTAGACTCGGCCCTTTGCCTGCCCAGATGTACCAAGCTGACAAAATGACACTTTAATAGAACTTCTGGTCTCATTACCTTAACCAATCAGTAATAATCATGACCTTTTTTTAAAATACATGAAGTGACAAGTGAAAAATACATAGCACCTCCCCAAATAATAATATAAACACCAGAAATTACAGTGCCAACAAAGGTAGTTAAGTTCTGTGGTAATGTGGCTCTAAACACCTGTGCTTTCAAATGAGGCTTCCTCAGAAGACCCCCTTGAGATAGTCACAAGCCCACACTTGCAACCAAATATTACTCAGAACCTTCATCCCCCCACCTGATAGTTTTGTCACATGGAGCAAATCGCTTGATTTGTCCCTGTGTCATTCTCCCTTCTGTGAAACAGGGATCACAAAAGTACCTATTTGGGGAGGGTTGTTGTAAGGGTTAAATGACACAATGACAAGGAATTCAGCATAGTGATTGGTGCATGGTCAAGTAAAAGATAATTGCATAAAAGAGGAAATTGAGGTAAAAAAAGGATTGGAAACTGCATAGATGGTAACACTCTAAATAAAAATTGCTTACAACTTAGAAAAGAGTTGAGAAGAATAACCATGTGCCCTTTCAATGTCATGCAATGATGCTGTTTAACAGGTCCACTCAGGAAATATTTAAAACTATGGGAGAGTGTTATTTTTTCAACACTGATATTTATTATCTGAAACATGATCCATAGATTTTTTTTTTTCAGTAGAGCTATCTATGTTCAGCAGAAAGACAACATCAAAGGCTAAGAGGTTCCTGCCCTTTGGAACATCTACCAGTTTTATATCTAACCAGAATTTGTATTCTAATAATTTTAAGTGCCCATAAATATTTAGTTCTTCAAATATTCATTTGCTATCTCATTTACATTTTTACCATCTTGTTGTTTCCCTTGATAAGGAATTAAATAAATCTGACACATGCTCATTCTATATTTGTATAATCATTGTTTTTAACTTAATAAAAATTATGGTTGTCTGAGTCATGTTTTTAACTTTTTGGAAATCATATTGAAGAGCAGCCAACAGTTCCACAGAGGGTAATGTACCATGTCCTAAACTTCACAATTACAGATGCAATTTATCTTTACAACACGCTTACCAGATAGGACCTATAAATATCTGCATTTTAGAGGCACAGAGGAATTAATTAATTTGCCCAAGGTAACAGATGTTAAGTGATAGAGTCACTTAACTCTATCATAGTGCAGAGTAAGAGGGCCAGTGATAGATTTGAACACAGGCCCTCTTTCTTCACATCAGTGGTCTCATCCACTATGCTTGTCCATGATAAAGATTAGGATCACAATAATATAAACAAATGGAAATTAGATGATCTGGGTCCACAGAGAATGAAAACACAGTAAGAAATAAAGAGGAATATTCTAATTCTATAATTAAATATATTCTGATTCTAAATGGCCTCACTTGAGTATTAAGCCAGAACCACTTAATGCTCAGAATTCCAGAGGAATTAATGATCAAGAACCAATCTTGTGTCTTACATAATCTGGTTGGACATCAGGGCTTGCCTGCCTGGAATTAAGCACCCTGGTCTAATAATTAATGCAGATGTTATATTTTTATTATTTCTCATAATGATTAAAAATTACCAAAGCTACTAAGAATGTGGACTTGCATATAAGATAGACTGGACCCAAGTCGTCATTCAGCTAGTCCCTGTGACCTCAGTTTTCTCATTGTTAATATCAGGACCATACTAATGTCATATTTCTGAGAGATTTAGAGATGTAAGGGATCAAAACATTTTTATGAATGTTTTAGTATAGTCTCAAGAACATGGTAAGGATTGATAAATGTCAAATAATATTGCTAACAATAAAAATTACCATCATGCCTAATTATTAAGTACCTATTATCTTCTGTGTATTATACTGAAGTTTCAAGAGGCTAAGTGAATAAATCAATATCACAGTGTTAGAAAGAGTTGGCCCTGGCATTTAAATCACTTTGATTCTAAAGCCAATTAAATTAATGACTATGCTTAGGATAGCCTCTATAATTTAATAAGATATATATTAAAGTTTTGGTTCATTATAAATAAATTTATAAGATCACCAATAAATCAATGAGATTAATCAAGATTTGGGTTATATTAGGCCTCCACTCATGATAGCGATGGATTTAATGTTGGGGAAGAGGGATTCCACCTCAAGACCTGAGCACTTTGATATGCGTTCTACTAAAGGAGATTAGGAAATCAAATAATTTTTAAAAATATCCTGAAATTCACGCATTGTTAAACCAAATAAAGCAAAGCACAAATTTTAAAGATCTTAGCCCTATAAATGCTTACAACAAACTAGAAGAAAAGTACCAGAATATTAACAGTAGCTGAAACATATTTCTCTGCTTGCTTGCTGGAATACAACCTTTCTTTTCCAAACCTCTTCTGTTTCATATTTTCTCAGAAGATGCTTACAAATTGTTCAAGGCTCATTCTTCAATGGGAACTGTCCTAAGAGCAGCTGTGCTTCCACCCCAGGGACAGCTGCTGTTACTCCACTTTATGACTCTTCACTCTATACTGCTCATATTTCTGTTGAAACACTTTCATATGTGTCTTCCCCCATTAGACCATAATGTCTTTGAGAACAGAACCATCTCTTATTCATGATCACATCTACAAATAAGAAATATCTGATGAGTGAATAAATAATAGAGAATGTTCTAAGCCAAAGACAACTACCTTACAAGTCAATTCAAATAGCATCTATTTGCAGGACAAACAGAACCTGAAAAAAGAAGTGAAGAATAAATACTTGACGCAAAATGTGAACATGCTATAATAGCATAATGCTTTTGTACGTATGTGGAACCAAAGAGAGAATTAGCATATATGCATCTGTCCCTTGTTTGTACACTGAGTAATGCATGTCTTGCTTATTTTTTCTGAAGCCTGAATGGGAAATGTGTTTTTAACAGATTTAATCAATACGCCAACCTACATTAAAAAAATAAATAAACCCACACAATAAATAAAAAGCAAAAGGCCAATCAATAGCCAACAGTGCAGTTTAACAGCCACTCCAGCAGAAAACTGTCTGAAAAGGCGCTTCACACTCCACTATCTGCACAATCCACAGCTGCTCACTATTGATTTGTTGCAAGCAAAGAACATCTATTATCACATGCCAGTGTGAGCCCAGCAATTTCTTCAACACATAGCCTGCAATGCACAACTAGCAGTGGAACACAGGATAGCTGTCTGCTGATGGTGGGTCTGAGGACCCACATATATTCCCTCATCCTCATTCAACAAAACTAATATCGACACTGGGTTCATAAACCCAGAAACCTGACATGTGTTAAGGACTCATGTGCCATGGCTTGGTCCTAGAGACATGTGTTTCTCCCAAACACAAAAGCAATAATGACATCCCCAAATTATATGCAACTCTGAGCAGTTGTCATGACAAGTTAAAGGTAACAGCACTTTTTTAAAAAATATTTTTTTAGTTGTAGATGGACACAATGTCTTTATTTCTTTTTATGTGGTGCTGAGGATCGAACCCAGGGACTACGCATGCAAGTCGAGTGCTCTACCACTGAGCTACAATCCCGGCCCAAGGGTAACAGCACTTTTATTGGATCATTATGTATTGTTTAAAACTCATATTTTCACAGAGTCCCTAAAAAGTGACAACCCTTTGTATATGTGTGGATGTATGCAGCACAGACAGATTTTGTGCAATATTTTTCAATACTGTGGAGAAAAGAACTTAACAACAGGCTGCCAGGGAGAGTGGTGTTGTCACACAGAATGGAGAAGAGATTCTGGATTCTTCTGATGGTGACTAATGGCTGCCATAATGTGGAATTCCCAAGGTTCTCAGTCCTGGTTTAAAATACCAATAAGAATCTGATATCCAGAAAGAATATCCCCATAACTCTTATAAGGTTCCATTTGTTTTGTTGTTCAAAGGCAGCTCCCCACACACCATTAAGTTGGCTTTCAGGTAATGCTCGCCCACTGAGAAGTCAGACCCTTTGTTCTGAATTTTTCAGAAGAACCGAAGATGACCTTTAAAGAATGTCACTTATGTGTCCTTCCACAGATGTTATTGGGCCCTACATTAACTCAAACTTGCTTCTGGAATGAGGAAGTCCATTGTAGTATCAAGACAGCCCTAAAAGTTAACCTCATGGGAAGAAACTCCCCATGGTTTTACTATTACATAAAAAAGTGGACAGTTATATCTAAAATTCTGTAAAACTATTAGTAAATCAATTATACTTGGGTTTCTAATCGGTGATTTTTATTTTCTAACCCACACAAGTGAGTCACTCTTACACAAAGCAATCAGCTCCCGAGAATATGTGTCATACCTTCAAAACCATCACAGCTTTGTAAGAGTGAACTTGAAATCCACCCAACATCATCCATCAACCCAACCTGCTCACACAAAGAATGATGGAATAAAATTAAATGAAATGAAAATCATCTTTGGCCTACTCATACTAAATAAGATGAAGTTTTAAAAGATACATGCTTCTTCTGGAGACACCATCTATGGGATAACATCTTAAAATTGTCAAGCAAACTCCATATTTGATAAGCAAGGAAAAAGCAAAGGTCATGAGGAATCAAACCAATACCAATACCAAAGTAAGTTAGGAAGACTCTAAAATGCCCACACATTTCTGTGGAGCTTTACAAGTTACACCAGATACAATTAACTTTTTTACACATGATGGAATAAATACCTATTTTAAAAAATATAAAACCTAGTCATTCCTCTGTTGAACAAGTTTCTATTCTTGGATGTGCAGTAATAAATTGACATGTTTTCATTTCCTTTATTTGAGAGTCAATCTGCTTCCCTGAGAAAGAGCTTCATAGATAATGAGAGATTCAAAACTTTTTCTTCAAAAATGTCTTTGCCATTAGATTTCATCTTAACCAATTCACATGCTCTTATGATACTTTATGGAATATTTATTTTAGATATATGCAATATTCTGCAAATATGCCTTTGCAAGAATGAGGTCAAGGTCATATTCCATTGATGGCATTCCACTTACTATGTCATGATGTGTGTTATTTAGTAAAAGAAAAGCCACTTAAGGCATGTAGGGTACCAAAGCATTTATTAGTGTGCTCTATGGCACTATTTCCACATAAGAGTCAGTCGCTGAGCCTCTCTATTGAGGATCCTTTCTCCTTGCTCTCTGTTCCTTTTCCATAAACTGATTTCATCCCTTCTCCTTTATATGCAATTACCCTCATGCTTTTTCTAATGCTAACACGAGCCTGTTCAACTCTGCTAGCAAATACTCGATTCCTGATATAGACTGAACTACCAAAAACTTATTAGCATAGGTGAATGCACAGAATATCAGAGAAGTAGCTTTATTTTGAAGATATTTGTGAGATGAAATATCAAATTACAACTCTAAGGGTCAATATAGGAAATAATGATCTATGATGTAAAGTAGTGAGACTGATACTGTATGAGATAAACTGGCTTTGATGCTACTTCCAAAAGAGAAGCTCCCCGCAAATACCTTGAATGCCAATCAAATATAGGGACAAATCTACTGTAACAATTTTAAGTAAACTATCATTTAAGTGCATCTAGTTGAGTTTTGTTAGAAATCTATATCTGAACTTGATAGTCACATCCTGTGCATCAGAAATCTATATATTTATTACATTCTAGAATTAAAATGTACTTGCTTCATTTCAATGACCACCATCCAATAACAGAAGCCCTGGCACACTCTCCAGGAGAGGATCAGGTAAGCAGATTCTGATAGCATTTTATGCTGTTAGGTCCTATAAAATCAAAAGACTCATCTACATTGCTTAGAGAGTAAAGTAAAAAATGCATTGCCTTAAGCCTTAATATCTGAGAGGTTTTTGAAGCATGAGAAGCTGCTGTCACAAAGGAAAGCTGACATTTTTCCAATCCTCATCCCAGTACTTCATTTTATACCAACAAATTGCCAGTCAGATAATGCAGTAGTCCACATCCTCAATGGAGACACAATCTGCTCTTGACAAAATCAGAAGCAATCATTGAAAGCTGGGAAGAATACTGGTCGAATTTTACTAGAAAACACCTGGCTCTGAGTGACAGAGGAGCTTGTCAATGATAGAAAAATACATACATACCTTCTGAAGACTGTGCACCTTTGCTGCAGGTAGGGACTTACCTTTCTGTCTTTTCTGTTTGCAGAGTCTCTTCCTGACCATTTTTTACCCGCCATGGGATATATGTGTGATAAGGAACAAGCTTGTGAGGACAAAGAAGCATTATGCCACCAGTTAGAGGGAAAATGCCTTTCTGGTGAGTCCCATGCAGACAAATTGAAGGGACAGGAAAGAGCATATAGCACAATTCTCCCAATACCCTGGATTGGTCCATAATTGCCTGTTTCATAGTGGAACAGTGTTTCCTAATCATAAATACGGAAACAAGATTTTCAGTAACACCAAGCTACTTGGCAAGAGCAATCTAATGCCAAACCATTCTGCGGGCATTGTACCATTTGCATGACAGATATGGAGGCATATGCTTATATTTAGATGAATGGGTATCACATAGTTTTCTCTCTAGATTGCCAGGTTCCCCATTTGTTCCTTCTTAATGTATCTTAAGAGAATGAAAGGACATATGGAGTGAAAAGCTACTGGGGAATATGGAAACAAGAACTACAAGCAACACCTACACACATGAAAGAAGTTAAGAAATAAGGATCAAAAAAAATAAACCATAGACATGAGATGCATAGCATTGTAATCGGCACTTGCTCTCTTGTCGACACACCATACTCTGACTTCCTTATTTGCTCTAATAACATCATGCGTCCTTTTATAAAATGAAGAAGTCAAATGAGTTTGGATCATAAGATAAATATCTACCATGGAGAATGCATTTAGAATATCAGTAGGACCAGGGACTCTTCAACTAATTGTGTTTGCTTGTCTTTAAAATAAACATGATAGAAAAATAATGTGAGAAGGAAATGGAAACTCAGATTATAGATTCTCCCAGCACTGAAGTCTCTCTACCATCAGAGCCAGGCTCACCTCCCTGAAATCAATCCTCTCAGGACTAAATCAACAGATGCACCCAAAGCATCATTAATATGCAATAACAACAATCACCAGACTCTCTTCCACAAATACACAGATAAATACCTGGAACACACTCACAAATAGATATGTACATACAAACAGAATAGCAATATATATATAAACAAAGATGCCAATAAGTTAAGCTACATTTGAAACACAACTCCAAAATGCTATAAAAGTTGCTAAATGGGATTTTAAAAAAATCTGAATGTCTTCCTCATTTGGGAGACCTTAAGAAATCCTCTGAACTCAGACTTTTTGAGAAAACAGCTATATTTCTAAAATATCCTCCAAATTCTAGGCAATGCAAATGGAGAGGGTCTCAAAACTGTTACCCAGATGAGTTAATTCATGGAGAGTTGAACACCTTACATAAAAATATGCCCTTTGCGTTTCAGTCCCAAGTATTCAAACCTAAAGGAAAAGAAGGGGGGGGGGGAGGAAAGAATCCAGGAGAACAGCTAGCATTGTTGAGCAAGAAATGTCTCTTTTGCTCTTCCCATGAGAACACTAGGTGTTTATTTTCCACATTTCTGGAGGAGAGAATTATTTATGAGTCTTTTAGAAAAGCTATCACTTTACACATTGTCTCTTAAGTTTTCTCTAAACCTTGGAACCTCTTGAAAAATTTCCCAGTATGAAAAGGTTACACTCACGATCATTGCATTGGTTTCCAGAATACGAGGTCATGGAGCAGTCGCATGTGAAGCCTTCCCACTGCTGCATGCAAACCCCCTGGTTGGCACAGGAATCTTCCTGGCAGGTGGTACTGGGTCCTAGCAATGCACAAGAAGAAGGGGAAAGGAGAAGAGAGAGAAGATACATTAATAAACATTAGTCAGATTCCAAAGCAATCACCTGAATTTACCATTCTCATGCCCCCCAAATGTTCAAAATCACAACCACCAAAAAAGTCAACTCAATTACATGCAACAAGAATTCATGTATATATAAAAGATGACAGTAGTACGTACACACTTAGCCACAAACTATCAACAATTACACATAGAAGGGAGAGGGCTGAACACACTGTTCTTTAGGCAGACTTTGCAAAAGAGCTTCATCTCTACCATTCAACTCAAAAGATGTCTCACTTAGAGACATGGTGTGAGACATTTGAGAAATGTGTCCTCTTAAATGGAGTATGCATGGTCTTAATGCATAATGCTGAAATGGAAAAAAATACATTTTCATGATTTTAGTAAAATAAGGTACAATGTTTTTTCCTGAAACTCAAAGTCCCTAAGTCTACTTAGTGGCATTAGAAAGGTATTTCATGATAATGGTAATGATGATGGGGAGGAAGAAAAAGTAGGAGGGAGAACCTAACATGGCTTCGTGTTTTGTAGGTGATCAGCACTGAGTGCTAGGCAATTCATCTAAATTACCTCATTAAAGTCTCTAGTGACTCTAAGAGGAGTATAATTATGATTGCCTTCATTTTACAGATTTTAAAAAACCAAAGTCAGAGAGATCAAATACTTTTCCCAAGGCCACACATTTTGTTAAGAATGCCACTGTCTGTCCAACTTAGGGAAACTAACTTTGAGACCAACCTCTTAACTACATAGTGGTTCTGAAAGTTTAGTCCTCAGACCACCATCACCTGGGAATTTGTGAGAAA
Organism: Geosciurus inauris; assembly: GCA_004024805.1. Taxonomy (NCBI): domain Eukaryota; kingdom Metazoa; phylum Chordata; class Mammalia; order Rodentia; family Sciuridae; genus Geosciurus; species Geosciurus inauris. The sequence continues at coordinate 56,277 of PVHX01005472.1, read as the reverse complement.
TGCAAATTCTTGGGCCCCTTCCCAGACCTACTGAATAAGAAACTTTGGGGTGGAGGAAGAAAACTGTTTTCAGAAGCTTCTAAGAAATTCTAATACAGCCTAAAGTGTGATAACCATAATACTATATACCATGCTGCTGCTTTGGTATTTGAGAAGTGTGTCCCTTAAATTGAGTGTGCATACACCAGATGATGCAAAAGAGAATTATTTGCATATAGGAAGAAAATATTAAATATTGTGCTAATGTTCCATTCTTTATTATTTCTATTTTCTATGTCTTTCACATGCTAATGATATATAAGCATAATGGTACATGTGCATAACTTATAAATAAATACACCTATTCTGAAAGTGTTCTTAGAATCTTTTACTGATGGGAGCAAAAAACAACAAAATTTTTTGGCTTTCTCTACTTTGTAGATCATCATTAAAATATCCCTTTAAGTCAGTCTCTGGCACCTCTCTTCAATCCTTCTCTCTTTCCAAATCCAAATTTCTGCTTTAACTTTGGGATTAAAAATAAACCTAGACCTTTGGAAATATCTGTGCAGACAGGAAATATCTTAACATTGAGGATAACTCCGTGGATTTCCCAGAAAGCCTCAGTCAAAGGGGTGAGCCCCTCGACTCATCAAATGTGTTAGTCAGGAACTAATACATAAAAACACTTAGCAGAGCTAAAAAGTATATCCATTGCAATAACTGCATAGTTGGCAATCTTCAAGCTAAGCCTCACACAGGGACAGAATATTAAAATGTAAGCATGTGGGATCCTAAGAATGAATGCTCAAAAGAGATACAGGACTACAAAGGGTTCACCTTCTAAGGGGCAAAACATTTTGTATTTATTCATGAATAGGCCATCACTCAGAAGACAAAACTATTAGGATATGACATAAGTAAGTTCAGGACAATTACTACCACTGGGGGAACAGCACTGCTGCTGGGTTTCTGCAGCTTCTATTTGCCATGTGGTTGCCCCATGTCGAGATGAAAGGAAGAACACAGTCATGTTCTCAGTGGGCCTTAAACTCAAGCATTGTGTCATACAAGTTTCATTAACAATGGCAAATCAGGACAGCTTCTTTCAAAGGATAAAAGCTTCTGAGGAGTCCACAGGGCTCCCTGACCAAACAGCTCTCACCAGACAATGGACTGGTAATTCAATTGTACTCAAGAATCAGAAACACATGGAAAACTTTCCCTTGAAAGGCAACAGAACAGCAAAAACTTCAGGGAAGCACTATAATTCTTTGCATGTTGATTGAACCTGAAGACAAAGGGTTTTCAAAGCCTCTTCCCTCCCCTCTAACTACCATATTTGAACCATTTTCTAAGGACTAGCCTAAGCGCCTGCCCCCAAACAAAACATTCCCCAATAACTTCAAACAATAATTTTCCCCTTTCTTAGTGGTCACAGCACTTATTATCTGCATCATTAATTTTTGCATATGATAATGTTCAATTTAGCACTTTATTACACATTGCACCATGCTCTGCTTTTATGATCCTCTAATTGTTTCATGTTTTTACTGTTTATCACCAAAAAATTTGCAGCTCACTGTTAGAAATCATGTAATATGCTTTGCTTAGGGTTTTCTGCACTAAGTGTACTGTACAGATTCAGAGTCAAGTGTTTCAGGTCACGTTGGGCTGATCTGAACTGTAGCCCTTATGTCATACTTCTAAAACCTAAATGTAGGCACATGTCTTTGTTCTGCCAAGTGAACAGAAGTAAGTCTTTGTCATTCATCAGAGGTTGGTCAGAAATCAAATATAGAGGAATTATAGGTTATTTTCAAATTCCTCAAAGTTGTTCCTCACATGCACTCAGGGGTGTACACCATGTACATTCAGATTATCCTCGAAGACTGACTATATTGTAACCACCCACGAACAAGAAGGATATCATGGGAACCATCAGAACCTTCAATGACTTTTTGTCCATCTGGGATTAATGACATATGCCTTTCAAGCGTGTGATAACAGAGCCCCTGCCTTGCTTTGTACTACCTGCCCCCAGCTCACAGCAGACTGCCAACCCTTTCTCATTCGGGTTCCTCTCTAACACATTGATACTCAGGGGGTTACCACCAAACCAGTGGCATTAGCATCACCTGGAAGCTTGTGACAAAAGCACATGTTCAGACCCCACCCAGGCCTCCTGACTGAGGGTGGGCTTAGGAATCTGAGTTGCACAAAAGCCTCGGGTGGTCAGACGCCTGCTCACATCCCAGGACCACTGCTTCAACACTTGTAGCCCCATCCCTATCTCCAAGTTCCATTGCTCTTGCCAGACCCATGGCCTGAAATGTCCATCCTCCAGATGTCCGCATGACTGGTTCATTCCTGTTCTTTAAATTTCAGCTGAAAATGAGGTTTCTCAAATTATTCTATTAAAGAAGTCCCCACCAACGTTATTTACTCTTTGTCACATCTTCCTATTTGTTTAGTTCATGACAATTATATGACCTAGAATTAAATTTCCGATTGTTATTTTTGTTAATTGACAAACAATAATTATTTGTATCTATCAGGCGTAATGCGATGTTTTGATATATGTTAGAATACCAATCATATATCAATTATGATATGTTTACAAGCAGCTCTGTGGACTGATGGATTCAGGCTAACCAACAAATCTATCAGCTCACGTATTTATCATTTTGTGTGGTAAAAAAATTTTTAAAGCCACTTTTTTAGTAATTTAAAAATACACAAAGCATTATAAGTTATTGTACCCACCATTCTGTGCACTAGATCACTGAATCTTAGTCATCTTGTCTGAAATTTTACACCTATGATCCACCTATACTTTTTCCCCTTTCTCCCAATCTCTGGTAAATATCATTCTATCATATTTCTACAAGTTCATTTTGTTGTTGTTGTTGATTTTTGATTCCACATAAAACATTCATGCAGTCTTTCTGTGCCTGGCTCACTTCATATAGCATAATGGCCTCCAGGTCCCTCCATGATGTCATAGTCCCAGAGTCTCACACTTTTTAAAAGGCAGGCTAGCATTCTGCTGTGTATTTGCAGTACATTTTCTCTATACATTCATCACATGATGAACACCTAGGTTGCTTCCATTTCTTAGGTGTTGTAAATTATGCTGCAATGAACATGAGGATGCAGATGTCTCCTTGACATAATAAATTCCTTTAGAAATATACCCAGTAGTGAGATCACTTGATCATATAATTATTCTATTTTCAGTTTTCTAAGGAAGTTCCACACTGGCTGCACTATCTTACATCCTAGCCAAGAGTAAATGAGGGTTTCCTTTTCTCCACTCTCTTGCCAACACTTCTTATTTTTTGATCATAACCATTTCAACAGGGTGAGATGGTATCTCCTTGTGGTTTTAGTTTGATTTATCTGATGATTACTGATGATAAATATTTTTTATTTATCTGTTGACCATTTTTATGTCTTGTTTTAAGAACTTTCTTATTAGATATTTTGCCCATTTTTTAATTGTGTTATTTGTTTTTGTGTTCTATTTAATTGATTTGAGTTCCTTATTTATTTTGGATGTTAGCCCTTTATCAGAGGTATGTTTTGCAGTTATTTTCTCTCAATCAGTAGGTTGTCTCTTTACTCTATTAACTGCTTTCTTTTCAACGCAGAAGCTTCTTGGTTTGGTGCAATCCCATTGGTTAACTTTTGCTTTTGTTGCCTGTGCTTTTGGAGTTATATCCAAGAAACATTTGTCCAAACACTGTGAAGCATTTTACCCCTGTTTTCTTCTATTACTTTTATAGTTTTGGCTCTTAGGCTCAAATCTTCAAATTGGAGTCTATTTTTATATATGGCATAAGAACCTAACTTTATTCTTTCTTTCCCTCATGGCAATCCAGTTTCACTATCACTATTTATTGAACACTATCATTTCTCCATTGTGTGTTCTTGGAACTTTTGTCAAAAAGCAATTGAGTATAAATTCATGGGCTTATTTTTGTGCTCTTTCTGCTATTCTATTAGGCAATAGATCCTGCTTTATTCCAGTACCATTAACTTACTTCTCATCTGTCATATCCTAGTGGAATATGAGCCTCCTGAAGGCTAAAGTCTTATCTGTCTTGTCCACCTTTCCATCTCTAATTTCTGACATAGTATTTGGTACAAGGTGAGGGCTAGAGATAAAACTAAATGAATGAATAAGAAAAAGAAATGAAGAAATAAACATAAAGAGGGAGGAAGAAATGAAAAAATGTCTTTTCCTTTTCTTTTAGGACTCAAAGCAAAGAAATTTTCCTAACAATTTATCCCTTTATTTATCAATATCAGCTCATATAAGCAATCTTTACTTAAAACCACACATTATTCAAAATGAGGTGAAATGGTGGTATTTAATTAACCACATTTCCTCCTTGGATCAAATGATTAGGTACATTCCATCCCACCAGATGTTAAGACATGGATTCCCTTGTGTCCCTAAGCCCAGGTACAACTGTGTGTTGAATAAATGGAAGTCTAGGGTAGACTCTAGAATACTCTTTAGCAAGTGCAAGTGGCAAGGTGATGTCCTAAACCCAAGCTTGCTAATTCTACAGCCTACCCCTTAACCGCTTATGGATGTGGATAAACCAGATGGGAAGTGGGGGTATATGTGTGGTACCACAGGATCAACCAAAGCAATTTAAATAAGGTATTTCTAACCTACAAACTGGAGAGAGATGATATTTAATATAAGAATTTGGAAGTTTTTACAAGAAAATTTTCAAATGCCATTTCAATTCAAGATTCAATTAAAATAGATGGGAAGATATAGTTATGTCCAATTATTCAAACATAAATCTGCATCAAATGCATGTGTTTATAAGCATAACAGACATCCTAAAGACCAAATAATCATGCTTTTCTAAAATACTCTTCCAAACCAACCTAAAATTCCAGATGTTCTATGATAACACAAGCCTTTGAATTACATATTTACAAAGTCTTTTCTATCATTTTTATTGGCAGCGTAAAACTACATGTAAGCCTTAGGAAAGCCCTCTGTGTAGGAATGCTGCACATTATTTCTGCGTTTGATATGTAACCAATGCTCACAAACACACCACACATTTCCTCTTGATTTTCTCACCATCTTTTCAATAGTGACTTCATCTACTGGATAAAGTGACAAGGCAGCCACTGTCCCTGAAAATATTCACAAGTTGTCAATAGTTAGTACTTTGGTTTCTAACTCCCAACTCTTTTTTAACATCACTGGAAAACATAAAATTTTGTCTTGTTTCCCTTTATTTTTAAGATGATAACCTGATGACTGCAACACATTGGTCATCACTCTTGAATCTGGGACTTGTTTTCTCTTTAAGAACTGTCCCATACTGTCATTTCACGTCTGGAACTAATCAAATCTACCTCTGCAGGACATGCAACCTGGTTTACTCAATTCCTTTTCATGTTCTAGAAAAATAAAAAATTGACAGACTATCTTTTATTATTTATACTGCCTAAAGCACAGGACACCAATCTCAGTGTATTTTTCCTCTGTTATTTCCTAAGGAAGACTTAACAAAACTTATGCCTCAAATGTTCCAATTTAAAATGCATAAATATCAGTAAACCAGCACCAGCTTTTTGCCTTGAAGACTCATGCCACAGTGTTCAGCAAGACATCCAAACTCCTCTTATCAGGCATGTTTGGCAGCTCATGGCTTCCTCTTCTCAAAAGGGAATTCAAAATTGAAAGTCAAATAACTAGGGTGAGGAATGAAGATGAACAGTAAGACCTAACTTTACTGGCAGTTTCAATAAGACCTCAATTATCTTCAATCACTTCAGCCCTTTCACAATGTGAATGTTGGGTTAAAATAGGTGAAGACGGACATGGGAACTGGCTAAAACCCAGAGGCCATCATGAAGTCTTTATCCCCAGTAGCCTTTGGTCAGTGGTATATGTTTTAAAAAACAGCACACCAGGAAAAACAATTCCTGATTTGTCACGTGTTGGTTTTACTAATATCAAATGTTCCCACTATGCAAATTCCAAACTATCATATGGTCTATCTGTGAACTGTCTTACGCAATTCCTGAAAATTATTGTGCTGGTGCTGCTCCAGCACAGAACTACCTTCAAAGGTCAATAAACTACAAAGTATAATTACATCTTAGGAATAAAGCAATTTCCCCATGGAATATTTCCATGGCCAAAGAGAAGTACGAGTTGATGCTGACCCAAGTTAGGGCATTTGTAAAAAGGTTGATATCCTAAAGCTTTTCTGGCTCTGTCCACCCTACTTTTAAGGGATCTTTAGATCATAAAAGCCCAATAATGAAAGCACTCCTTGTTTACAAATCATGGACAAGTCCTCATAGGTCAGTGTGTTTTGAAAATGTAGATTCATTATCAGCTTGTCCTTTTTTTTTTTTTTTTGTCTCAACACTGAGGTAATGGTCTATTGGAGCAATCAAGAATAGGTTGAAAAAATAAAAAAGAGAGAAGGAGTTCCAAAGGCCAGTCTTAACAAAAAGAAGGTAACTTAAAATACTTAAACGAACATTGTAAAAATACTACCACCTAGAAATTACTGAAATAATATTGATATGAAACTGTCTCCCATAAAATCAGAGTTGAGAACACTTTTGGAGACTTTCTGGTCAGCTATGTATTGTTTCTGATTTGGAAATAGGAAAATCCATAATCACACCATATGACATGGAGGAGCAATTTGGGCTTTAAAATCCAGCTTTATCACTTATGAGCACATGACCTTTGCCTGGCTACTCTGGACCTCAGTTTCCCCACTTCTTATGATGGAAATATAAGTCATCATCATCTCACTGGTGTGAGCATTAAGTGAGATGACATATGCAAAGCTTGTAAAGTCATATGGAAAATGGAGATTATCCACCATGCAAAATCATGTTCATGATACAGGTATGATGTGCCCAGTCCTCAGCATGTGCAATACCAAGCAGCCTCTCAGCCAACAGTATTATCAGTTCTGTTGGCAAGGAAAATCAGGTTTCCTCCTCCCACTTAATTTGGGGCATAGTTGCTGAGGAGTCGAGAAACAAGACACAGGAAACTAGTGAGCCATGTCTACACAGTTCTCTTGAGGTAAACCTCAGTCATGCAATGTCAAGGGACAAAAGCAAGAGCTGCTGTGGGACATTCAGCTTAATTCCTGTCCCTCTTATTGTTTCCCATAGGGCAAACCACTTTTGAAAGCTGATTTCTATTATGTCAAGTGCTACATTTCATTACATAAAATACAATGGAGAACGTGACTCAGCCCTTAGCTTTGGAGAAAATGAAGTGCAGAACTAACTGCATTCCTCACAATAAAGTTGGAGAAATAAAATTCCCTCTACTTCCTAAAGGCTGAGTCCAATGCTCATCCAAAATGCCTTAAAAGAATCCTTCAGATTCTCAAGGCATTCAAGCCCAATACATTGATTTTCTCAAAATAGCTAGCACTTAGACCCCAGAGCCAATCAATCCTAGGTCCCCCACCTGCCTGCTCACCATCTGGGTACAGAGGCAACTTACTTTTCTAGAAAAGAAGCAGTCAACTCTAGAAATAAAACTGTTAAGGGGAGTTATAATGAAAAGTGAGGAGACAGTCTTCTTCTGATCAATCACCTAACTAAATAGTTATTCTTTGATGCTTCATCCTTTATGTCGTCTGCCTGACTCCCAACATATGTAACTTCATGCTTCTTTTACAGTTCTGTGGCTCCTTTCTTACATGGACACGTGTCTAGACAGTCTTTTCATCTCTAGGAGTACCCTTCTTGAAAACCAAAAAGAATTAGGTTACTACTGAACATTCTGTAGTAATCCTAATACAGAGACAGTCCCTTTCAGCCCTGTAGCATCTCCCAGCATCCCAAGTGAGTACCTTGGAGAGCTCCCACAACCTCACCTAATATGGTGAAGTGCCATACGGCCTGAACTGGGACAGTCCATAACGTTCTTCATTGACATTTTTTGTCATCATATATGCCTATGTCTGTTATTAACTAGAATAACAGTGTAACAGGGAGGGTGGGGCAAGCAGGAGAAATAGCTCATTTTCATTCTACATTCTTGAAGTTTCCCTCTTTTCCTGCTTGGTGAGGAATGTAAGGGACCTCAGGGCCATATCTCTCTGTTTTAACTATGGAGCTTTCCTGGCAACTATGCTCCATGCTTCCAGTTCCTGTCCTTATCATCTCTTCTCCTTCTGGTGGCAGAGAATTGTTGATAAAATGAAAATCTGACCCAAATCTCTGTCCCCCTTATAGCATCCTCAGAATAAGCCCAACTTCTGGCATGAAAAGTCTGTTTACACCTGTCTCCACCTGACTCTTCCAGTTTCACCTTCTCTTACATGTTCACATGTGCATTACTTCATCCCATCTGAGCTTCCTCTTCTTATGCATCTAAAACACATTTGTTCTTCAGCCCAAATTTGCCTGAGAAGATATGTGGTGACCTCCCTCATCCCACTGTCCAGCCATCCTCTCCCATGCTCACATGACATGATGCATGCCTCCAGGACAGAAGTCTATACTCTGTAATATAATTATTGACTGATCTCTCTAGAGACTGAGGTAGGTCATATGCAGCTTATCTGCATCCCTGGTATCTAGCTAAGTACCTGCTACCCAGGAGTACCTACCACTGAGCTGTTAGTAAACACAATCACTGGAGAAGTTTAAAAATTAAAAAAAAAAAAAAACTACCCAACAACACAGTAACAAGAGGACTCAATCTATTGATCCATCCAGACTCATGATACGGTTTCTAGTAGTTCATCTTTATAGTTTCTTCTGAATATATTTGCCTCTGTATATCAGATTGCTTTATTTATTTATCATATGTTTTTACAGCTCTTCACACTTGATGGTAACTAGTACTACCCATGCCCACAAGTTATAGCTGAAAAAGCCAGCTTATGAGTAATGGTCTACACCCCAATTTCAGGAAAATAAAAAACTAAAATCATGTTCATTCAGAATCTCATTTGCCATAATACAGGGAAAGAGTAAGATGACCCAAAATAATTACAAAGAATAGCAGCTCCTGCCACAAACAGAATACCAAGTCATTATGGGAAGAAAGATTGTGTCAATGGAATAATAACTTGAAACCTATATTGTTGATAAGCAGCTCCTATTGGGAGGAAGTTAATATACTCCAAACCATCTCCTGTCGCCAAATCTGTATTTACATTTTGGTAACAATTTATAAGAGACATGTTGATCAATCACTCTTTCTGTGATTGCTACAAACCATTTTCCCTTTGTATGAAACTTGAACGTTATTTTGCCATTTTCCTATGTAGGCCCCTGTGCTGGGTTCTGGAAATTCAAAATCCATGTCATTATTACCCTGAAGAACAGTAAAGTTGAGAAGGATATATAGTTACCCAGTGTTAGCTAATAAATCTCATCCTAAGGAGCTTCAATAGTCTTGGATTGCCTAGCATTGTAGAGAAAAATCGTGCTCCCTTCCTCCTCCCCTCCAATTACAGAGTAGAATGTACTGGAACATTTTTGACAATTGAACACAACATCTTTTACAGTATAACCCAAAGTGGTCTTATAGGCTTTGTAATTGAATGTTATTGTAAAGCTTCTTTAGACTTCAAAGTATTAATCCACTGTATGTTCTTTTTCTTTTCATCAATTTTAATATATGTCAGAATATATGTGAATCCAAGAAGAGGGGAAGAAAAAAAGCATCACATCTGGTCAAATGACGAGAGTGAGGCCTTATTAGTGGATGTCCCCCCGAGAGATGCCTGTGCTGGTTGCCTGTATGGCATGTAAGAAGTCAGCTACAGCTAAGTAAATGATCTTTTAGATGAAAAGTCACTTTTTAAAATCTACCTTTGCCTTAGCCACTTCAAAGAAATTCTGCTCAATGCTAACTCTGCAGAGGTCTTCTGAGCTCAGTTCCTTGCTTAAGAATCAGCCACAAGTTACCCAAACACCTGTTCCTACCTTGTTATTCTGAGCCAAAGAAGCCTGGCACAACAGGACCAATGGAATGTTATGGATTTTATAAAGTTCCTCTTTGAATGGTAGAAAAAGCAGCTTCTGCAGCAGATATTCACTGATATCTCACATGCAGGCATTTTATATTTGGGATAAAACCAACATATCCTCTTTTTCCCCCAAGAATGCTTTTTCCCTTAAATCACAAAACAGGAAATTAAGATGTTTAACAAAAATCTCCAATAGGAAATATAAATCTCTGGAATGCTCTAATGACATTAATATCTCCCAAATGCCTAAAACTATTTCTTTAAAATGAGTTAAGAGTAAATGATATGCTCTTTCATAAGGTCTAAGCAGTTAAACATACTGCTCTAGGAAGTGACCTTCCTGTCATAGAAAATAATAAATTAAGAACTCAAGTGGCTTTTTTTTTTTCCTTCTTCAAAGTTCTGCCTTCTGTCCATGGCAAATAGATTAAAAGGAGTCAGTGTCTCCATGGCAAACACCAAGAGGTGTTAACCATTTCCAGAAAAGGAATGTATTGGTAGACAGTCACAGCTATAGGATGCTGTCAAACCTCTTTGGTTCCCCCCAAAATGGAATCATGTTCTTGGTCCCATGAGATCTCCCCTGTACAGTTATTTTTCATGCAGTGATTTGGGTTTTCAGTCACCCTTTTAGAAGAACACTGGTTTCAGCCCCCTCCCCACATGGCTGCTGTCTAAGAGGTGTGACAGCTTGAAGCCCTCTAAAGCCAAGATACCAAGGGTTACACGGGGTATCTTTCAGTCCAAAGTGGTAATGGGAATAAGAGCCTTCTCTACCTTGCAGGTCAGCTTTGGTCAACGCAACTTTGTTAGCAAAAGAACAGAAAAAGCGAAAACAATAACCAGAGGTTAGTAAGAGGTAGAATAAACCAGGGTCACATTACAGAAACAAAACGCAGTCTGCATAACCAACATCACTCAGACAAGACATGGAGATGCTTTACAGGTTCACCAGAGACAGCACAGACAAGGAGACAAGGGGATGCGCAGACCAGGGCGCAGAGCAGGCCTCCTCAGAGCCAAGTCAGCAGAGCAGGGGGTGGGAAAGTAGTGAACTTCACAAAGCACAAGCGATGGGCACAGGGAGGCTTCACACATTTGCACAGCAAGCCTCAAGGTGTATGTGGTCCAGAAACAAGGGTAGCCAGACTGAAAGACACGTGTGCACAGACAGAACCCACAAAAATAATTCTGAATGCTCAGGACTTGAGCATGTGAAGAGTCACTTGGGAGTCACCCCTGGCACCCTATTGCAAATGTCACAATGAAATATGGCACCAGAATTGAGCATTTCTGTCAAAGTGATTCATTTGGGAATACCACAAGAGCTCAATTTCCTCGATTTTTAAGAATATAGCCAAACCCAAATATTTGTGGGCAAAAAGGCACCAAACCAGTGTCCTTTTTATTTATTCATGCCAGTCTCAAAATAATCCACGTGTGTTTCTCTCAGATGTTTAGCATCTGCAATTGTGGAACAGCCTTTCTAGACAGTAATGCCTGAGTCTCAACAGCAAAATTCATCTCAAGATAGAAAGAGATATGTGCTGGCCAAGAATTAACTCAGGCATTATTTGAAGAAATCTTTGCTCAAACAGACAAAGTCACAGTTAGATGTTGGCTACAAAAGGGACTTCATTTCTGAATTTTACACACTGCATAGATTATAGACATAAACCAAAACCTGATTCAAGTGGGGTTTTTTTTCCTTCCTACAAAAATGAAGAGCCAAAGGATATTGGATTAATAAGCTTTTAAAATGATTTTGGACTCTTTTGCCTTTTATCTGTTGTCGTGGGTCAGATACAATTGGAAAATACTACCTTTACTACGCAGGGATCTTGAAATGTCATTGTCAATGACTTTCACAGGAACATGTGCTGTATCCTGCCCTGTGGCCCCTAAATGTATGATAATGAAGCACATTCTCTATCTTAAAGAGATCCAGGTTTTAGTTCTGAGTAATGAAACCTCCTCCCCCACCTGTTTTCTATTCTATATGCAAAAATGATCAGTCAGAAATATGTTCTTTCCTGCCTGACACTCACAGGCACACACCATGTACAAAAGATTCAGAAGGAGATGACACCTTTCACAGTTGTCTCTCCAAGGTTCAAGGTCTTTCATTTTCCTCCCCACTATCATCCACAGCCTCATTTCCACAGAACCCTAAAAAGCTCCTGGGACCTTTTATGAGGGCTTATTCACAATGGTGCAAACTTTCAATGACAGTAATTTATGCCTTAACCCACTTTGGGGCCATTTTTTGTGACCACTTAGGCTCATTATCGAAGTCATCTGTGTACAATAAACAAGGGCCTCCTTCCCTGGCACTCGTCTTCCACTCCGTCCCACCCAGTAGGGCAGTCACAATGCACCACGGGGAACCATCGTCATTATCTCCATGGCAATAGAGTGCAGCATGATTAGGCCCGTGGGCTTTGCCACAGATTAGGAAGGGAGAGCCATCAAGTCACAATATCCGGCTAGGAACAATCACCGGTACTTAGAAGCTCTGAACCCACTATAATGCATGTGATGCGTCACGCTGAACTACCCATGGAGCTTCAGGTAGGGTAAGAACATCTCCTCAGTGCCATGGGTCATTTCTTTCTGCTCTCATAGCTTCTCCTAAGTGAGATCTGCTCCCCCTTACACTACACATTTTAAAAAAGTGAGTTTAGACATCTTTTTAATCCAATACTATATAGCTTTATTCCCCAATTTTTATATTGAATAGAACTGTGCTTCCAATGCAGCAGCCAAAGACACAAGCAGCTGTTGAACCCTTTAAACATGTGCAGATTGAACTGAGGTGTGCTGTAGATAGAAAATGCACAATTTTGCAGGATTAATATCATAAACTAGCATGTGATATGGGTAATCTATTGAAGGATAAAAACATCAAAGAATCTATTATTCTATTAATATATTCATATTAAATACATGTTGAAATGATAGTATTTTGTATGTACTGGGCCTATCATATAAAATTAAAATTAAGTTTACCAGTTCCTTAACACCTTTTAAAAATGTAGCTACTAGGAAATTTAAAACCACACATGTGACTTGTACTATGATTCTATTGGGCAACATTACTCTAGAATAAAATGAATGATTCCTCTTAACTTTTCAAGCTGAAAAAGCGATGGTATGATAAAACATTTGAATAGTGAGTGGCTTATGCTCTTTAATATGTGCTTTTATATGTGCTTTTTAATATGTACTTTTAGGATTTAACTTGATATGATTAATAATTCCAGGATAATTGGAAATACGATCATTCCACAACTCTAAACTAAGATACTCAATTTAATTCCAAATGCTACATCTATTCCAGGATTATGCTTTAATGCTTGAAAAATTAAGAACAGCCAGTAGGATAAAAAATAAAATTTTTGATATGATCCTGATGTCAACTGTACATTTCTAAGGGAATACAAAGTGACTATTTTAAGTGTTTGGTGATTCTGAACCTCCTGGCTCCCGTACTCACACACACACAGACACACACACACACACCAAATGTGACCAACAGCATTTAGGAAAAGTTTCCGGCTAAAGAAATATGGAGTAGGTTATAGGGATGATTGATGGGTTTCACACTAGTGCAGCACAGGCAGCTGACACTTAGGCAAAAAGAAACAGCTTGCATAAATATAAAGTCAGAACGAGAAGCTGATAAGAAGCTTTGACAAAAATGTGCTGTAAGGTGGTAAGTGGACTCAAATGAAAGTTGATTAAAAACAGGAGTGATATAAACACAGGAAATGAATGAACCCATTTGATGCAGTAAATTAACAAAGCGTACAAGAAAACATAACACTCCGCACAAAGGACCATGAGGTTCAACCAGAGGAAAGAACACATGGATCTTGGTAACTGGTCAGGCAAGCTCTTTGCGGGGCAATTAGGTGTAGTCACCTTTTCAGCCAAACCAGGGCTGCTAGGGAACCCCAAATGTGTTCTCTGCTGCCCTCTGCTGGCTAAAACTAGATTGCTTTTATTGTAAAGAATTTGGATTCAGAAAGACTTGTAAAATTTAGTTATTGTCTCAAAAGAGAGTGGATCATCTTTTTTTCTTTTTTTTTTGAGGGGAGGTACCAGGGATTGAACTCATAGGCACTCAACCACTGAGCCACATCCCCAGCCCTATTTTGTATTTTATTTAGAGACAGGGTCTCACTGAGTTGCTTAGCCTCGCTTTTGCTGAGGCTGGCTTTGAACTCATGATCCTCCTGCCTCAGCCTCCAGAGCTGCTTGGACTACAGGCGTGTATCACCACACTCCGCGAGAGTGGACTATCTTTAGAAACAGGCTGAGCATGGTTTGTTGTGCTGTATAGGTGGGTATGCAGTTGTTATTAGATTCCTTGCATGAGATAATATTTGTAAACAATAATCCCATGTTTATGGAGTGTCTACTATGTATCAGGCATTTTTGTCACTCATATGTATTTCTATTATCATTCAAGGTAAGTTTTGTTGCCCCATTTCACAGGACAAAAAGAAAGAAGGAAGGTGTAGCTCAAAGAGGTTCAGTAATTTGCTGAATGTCACTCAGTTAACAGGAGCTACTACACGGACCTGAATCTAGGTTTTTCCAACATCACAGCCCATGATGTTCCACTATTCCACAATAAGGAACTGCCTAACAATGCCTGATCTTTAGCAAGCACTCAATAAATATTAGCTTCCTTCCATCATCATGGCATTTTGACATCATTTCCCTATCTCCTGTTGGATTTATGTTAAAGAATGCAGTTCATATTAGCCAAAATAAGAATAATTTTATTGATGTTGACACCTATGTAAAGTCTGTGTCTGGTCCCTGATCCTGTATTAAAATATAAATAAAAGTCTCTGAGGCCCTTTCAGCCATTCTGGAAGCAAAGGCACAAATTGGGAGAAGCCTGATGTCAATGCCAGGGAAGGTTCTCTGTGGGCAAGTATGTGATCCTGTAGGACATCTGCCAACACTCACTTCTGGAGCCTGTGGCACATGTCCTGACATACTCAGCCAGGGACAAGAAGGCAATGCTGGTGGTGCAATGTCAGGTAGCAAATGGGATGAGAGGACTGGTCAATCCAGGAAA
Source organism: Geosciurus inauris (assembly GCA_004024805.1). Taxonomy (NCBI): domain Eukaryota; kingdom Metazoa; phylum Chordata; class Mammalia; order Rodentia; family Sciuridae; genus Geosciurus; species Geosciurus inauris. Next base: position 41,190 of record PVHX01005472.1, on the reverse strand, counting down.
GAGGCATTGGCAGAGGCAGCAGAGAGGCTTGGTGCTTGCCACAAGGCTGGAGCTTCAAAAGAAAGCTGGTACCTTCACAGCCACGCTCTATCTGTCCGCTCCGGTGGAGGGCATCATTGATGAGGTCAGGCAGCCGCCCATTCAAATCTACAGATGCCAGACAGCCCTGGAAGCCATCCCGAGAGGCCACAAGTTTCGGGAGGTTGCTGTACATGCCTTGGGCCAGGCCAGCCATGTAGAGGTCGCCTAGACAGGACAGTAGGTGGCAAAAGAGACTGAGTAAAGGATATGGTAGCCATGTCAGAAGTTTTTCAAGCACTTCAGACTACTGGGTATATGTTGAACACAACTGAGACAGAACAAGCTAAAAACCAAATAATTACCAGCATCTCTAAATTGTTAAAAGAAAACAACAACATTTCTCATGTGCCACTCATCTTATATACAAATTTTCATCAGCATATCAATCCTCTGAAATAGGTTACTGTTCCATGATATGCTGAAGTAAAGATTAACTATATTTTCAACCAAACAACATTTTTTAAATATTTTTTTAGCTGTAGATGGACATAATGTCTTTATTTTATTGCTTTGTATGTGGTGCTGAGGATCGAACCCAGGGCCTCACGCATGCGAGGCAAGCGCTCTACCGCTGAGCTACAATCCCAGCCCATTTTTGAGCACTTGTAACCAACAATATGCTAAAGGGCTTTACCAACAATCACCAAAACTCCTAACAACCCATAAAGGGAGTAAACATTATTATCTTCCTTTTGCTATAAATAATATACATAAGCTGACTATGGCTAAGAAATATTTTCCAATGTCATCTAGGCAGTAAATGACTCAGTTGAAATTCCAAAGACTATGTTCCTTCTTTTTTTATTATGGACCCTCCCACATGTTGACATTTATCACCTCCTCTATATCTGCAGCAAGACATTCCTGAGATTATAAGAAAAGGAACCATTCTTTGAAGCGGGGTCTATATAAGACAGGATCTGTTGCATTGCGGTATAATTCAACATCGCTTAAGTAGGAAATGCACAATGTCTCAAAAATCAGGCACTCCTAACCTGGAGTGTGCTTCTGGAAGCAGTGCTTCTGTTGTAAGAAATGCTCTAAGAAGGATAAACGTATCAATAAGGTTTACCTTTCAGATCCAGATTTTTGGCACCATTGATAACTTGTGTGACCACCTTGGTGTCCACCTTCAGGCTGTGAGTGTTACTGTTGTCCCGAGTGATGACGACGTTGTGCCACTGGTTGTCATTCAGGGGGCGGTCACTGTTACCTTTGATCACATTGGGGCCATTTCCAAGATCAAACACATAGTGTATGTACCTGTGAGGAACAATCACCACCAGTGACTAACTATTCTCTGCTGCACTACTGGCAATGAATGGCACGTCGAAGTCCAGGGGGCTTTGAGTTTCCCAAGCTAAACTGGTATAATGTGGCAATCATTAAAGCATAGTTTATAAGAAGGGTCAGTTCCTACTCCATTATACTTGGTTCTTATTCCACTTTCACAGAATCTACTTTTTAAACTCTGCCTAGTAATACTATCTAGAGCCAGGAAGTAGCACAGGTGGTTCACTCTAAAACCCTAGGGCAACATTTAATTCAGTTAGTCAAGGATCTGGTTCTGATTTTGTTCATGTCTGACTATTTTCCAACATGTGTTATTAAAATATCTTGAGGAAAGGACAGCCTTTAAAAATAACTTATATATGAGCTGACGATTGGTTTGTGAATGTCTACTTCGTTTCCAGGCATCAAGTTGGTAATTACAGTTAGTATTACTCAAGAGATGAATGCAAAACATGCCTGAGCCCTCTTCTGAAAAAATAAGCTTATTTTCCCCCATAGTTTTACTATTTTAGAGTAAGTAACTATGGCATTCCCTACCAAATAATGGAAAATCTTAAATAGTCTTATGAATCTCCTTTCCATCTGGAATCATTTTGTGGCTCTTTGGAATCAATGAGGAGACTAACATGCAAAAGGAACAGAAGTTACAGAATGAAATTGGCAGGTTTTCTTTTTTTCACATTTATGTATTATGTGGGGCTTGTGCAAAGATATTCAGCATAAACCAGGGGGTTCCTACTCCTTACCCCTTGACTAGCTCAACTGCAATGAAGTCATTGCCATCGCCACTGTTGAAGAGAATGAAGCCATCGGCTGAGGTGGTCTTGAACTGGAAGAAGAGGTGCATAGAGGTGTAGGCCTGGAGGGTAGCAAGGCTCAGGTAGCTGCTCTTGGTCTTAAAGGTGACAGGGTCAGCGATGATGTTCCTCAGACCAAAACGGGCCTTCAGCTCACAGTAATCAATGTCACCATTTTTGCACAAGTCGATGTAGAGCAAGCCATTAAACATGAGGCTCTGCAGGTGCCCAATGAAACTGGAAGGGACAACGGAGATGTATCGTTTCTCCGTCATGATACCGGTTTCAATATTATGGAACTCCAAGCGAGTGTGGTCTCCCACCATAGTACCTGTGAAAACCAGATGAGGTATAAATGGGAAGAGTTATGTTCTGTCACAGTATCCTTAGTATGTCTTTTAGTGTAACTTGAAACTTGATTGAATACAAATGATTCAATTTCCTTGATTCAGTTCAAGAAAATACTCATTATAGGATATACTTGATTTGGTCCCAGTCGAAGAGCTGAGCTCTGACCCAGCCCAAGTCCTATGTCCTGCACCCAGATGCCCACAAACTGTTCAGAATGCCTTGTCATGAAAAGAATATGAGATTAAGAGGAACCCAATTATAGGCTAAAACTATGAGTTCTCTGTATTCAAGAAAATAATTACGTACCAATGCATAGGATGAAAAGAAAGGTCTTTGCTGCCCTAGATCTCAAAGATACAACAGGTAAGCCTATGCCTTCACTACCAAATATTTCTTGCTATAATAACTCACCACCTAGGACTTGTAGAAAAATTTCTACTTTAGAACATTAGTTTATTTTATTTGCCCAGCAACTTATTATTTTCTAGTAATAATACCTAATTTTTCTTTGGGATGCTACTCTTTGCTCTTGAACCTTATGGATGGAATGAAGTTGACCCAACTCAAACTACTTTGGTTAGACTGTTCCATATATTTTATCCCCCAAACCACAAGTCTTTTTTTTTTAAGTCGAAAGACTAAAAATGTGATCCTCAAATGTTGATATACATCAGAATCATCTGGAGGTTTAGGCCCCATGCTCAGAGTTTATTAATTTAAAATTTTGGATTGAGGCTTGATATTCCTAGCAAGGTTCAAGATGATGCTTATGTGGCTGATCCAAGAACCACCCATCAGAGCACTAGATTAGGAATAACCCAAACCAGCACAGTGGTAATGAGCTCCACAGCTTTTGCTGGCACACTGATGAAAGGGCATGTTTCAAGCAAGGCTTGCTTGAGGAGCAGGAAGGAAGCGTAGAGTTCCCATCAGCCTTGCGACAGCCAGTGGGGCTGGGCCTGCCTGGAGCAACATGCAGTCACATGTTCTAAACCAATGAAATGACTGAAGTAAACTCCTGAGGTCAACTTGGCTATAGCTGTTCATACAGGCATGGGGGATGGGGTTGGAGAATGAGGAGGGAGAGTCACAACCATGTTGCATGGGGTCAGAGGAACTGAACTCTGACTATGCTCATAGGCATGCTAATCTGTGTTTTTAAAAAATGCACTATGAGAACTAAGAAGTGAAAATAGCGATCCATAGTGATCCAAAAAGCTAGATCCGTGGCTACTAAAAGGAATCTGAAGAGATCATTTTCAAATCAATAAGAAGCTCCGAAGAAAATTCTCAATGGAGAGCATATGCAATTCTGCTCACCAGAACATCAGTGGTATAAAGCAAAAGTGTTAGGAATGAAAATGGACAGAAACTGAGCAAGGGCATGGGCAAGGGCTTGGATATGTGGGACAGAAGCCAAGAAGGGGATTAGGAAATCCCAGGCTGAGCCCAGGAATACAACCCAAGTCAGAGTCTGGGGTGACTCAGAGTGCAGCTTCAAACCCAAGTCAGGGAGGAGAGGGGAGAAGGCAATGTAATGCCAAATTTAAAAAGATACTGGTTCTAGTACTTGCAAAAGGAACTCACTCCTCTGTGGATGAAGACAAATAAATAAATAAATGAATGAATGAATAAATAAATAAATAAATGGCACCTACCAAAAACATAAAAAAAAAAAAGAAACTCCTTAAAATTTGAAACCTATGCCATTTGAACCAAACACATTAAAAATAAGTCTGTGTGTGGGCTGGGATTATAGCTCAGTGGTAAAGCACTTGCCTCACATGCATGAGGCACTAGGTTCGATCCTCAGCACCACATAAAAATAAATAAATAAAATAAAGATATTATTTAAAAAATCAATAAGTCTCTGTGTGTCAGCTAATCCATTTTAGTGACTTAGAACCCCTTTTCTCACATCCCCCTAATTCTATCTGTACACTAAACATCCCTTCCAATTAAGGAGTGACTAAATAAATGTGTATCTCATAGTAGCTATTTTCAAATTTGAGAGGACAGAGCAGTAAGTTGGATGAGAAATAACAAAGAAAAGCCAAGACTCTGACTACTTCCTGTACGCCAAACACTGCACTAAGTGCTGCCTACCAAACATCACTATTATAATAAAATTGTAGATAGGTGTCGTTATCTTGCTTTAGAGGTAATGGCATTTAGCTTATAGACGTTAAGCAATGTGATCAAGGATCGAACAGGTGGCAAATGGGAGACCCTCAAATGGAACCCAGGTGTATAAATTCCAAAGGCCACATTGTTACTTGTATACTATAGTGTATTAAAAAAATGAAAAAAAAAAAACTGAGTCATTCCCCACACTGTCCACAAAAAGGAGCAGGCAGAATTTAGCAGGTGAAATCTCCATGCAAGAGCTGTTGTAATGTGTTCACATCCCTTCCCTATGGCCAAGTACCACAATGCCATTCCATCTGATTCAGGAGTAATGCATTCAGCAACTTCCCCCAAAGCAGCCTCATTGCCTTGGCTCCTATTCACACATTCACTTCCATATTTCACAGACAGCCAAGAAGCCGTCTGCAGATCAATCCTCAGAGTGATGAAGAACATAAACCTGTGGAAACGATTGGCCAGGTTCATGCTGTAACTTCCCAGGAGGCCACGGCAGATAGTGGATGAGTATATAAATTCAGGAGCTGTACAGCATGGATTTGCATTCTAACTCCACAAGTTCTTACCTGGGTTGACTTGAGAGAGTTACCTAACTTTTGTATGCCTCATTTCCCCATTTGTGAAATAGGTACGAAGTTGCCAGGGTAAACTGTGTCCATTCATGTGAGGTACATAGGACGTAAATCGCCAGCTAGTACTCAATGAGGCAGCACTTTTTTTCCTTTCTCTGGAATGTTTTAACTATCTTCTACTTATTTATTTATTTTGCTCTTTTATGAGAATGCAAGTACTTTTAAAGTAGGGATCATTTGGGATATCTTCCTTGTATCCCACAGCATTCTTCAGGGGCTTGAGTACTTCATGAATCCCTACATTGAGGAGTAGGAGCTTGTGTTTGGGAATGTCTTCTCCGGGGTCAGAGTTTATATCTTCATTTCTGCATGAGGTTCCTGGGCAGCACTAAGGCTTAGCAGATAATAATAATAATAATAATAATAATAATAATAATAGGAATAGCAGATAGGAAGCACCTTGAGTTCCCCTGACTCCAAGACATAGGAAGAGAAATTAAAATGAAGGCCATATATCCCCACAATTCCCTAGCTCCACTGGTCTTTCTTCATGATTTCAGCACTTTTGAAAAGTGTGTGCTATAAAATGCTTTATTAAAAAAATGTTTCTGGAGCCAAATACATTTGGCAAACACTACATATTTAATTATTGATGATTAGCAATGTACATGAGCTCATTAAAGGTTCCTCATAAGTAAGTCTTGGCAATACAGAACTTCATGATTTTTGCCCCAACATTTCCCAATCCTATTTAATCAGGCTTTTTATTAACATGAGAAACATGTTTCTAATGGAAAACTCTGAAAAAAGCAACTTTTTACAGCATGAATGGCGGAGAGAGAAATCAACTTGAACCAAAGTAGTGAAACAAAAGGTGAATTTTTATATTAGCATCAAGTTCTGGGTGGAGTGGGTAGTTCATGCGGGATTAGGCCTCAATTCTGAGAGGCATAACCCAACAGAGATATTCTTTTAATTTATTCTTAATAACAGAAACCCAGCCCAATCAATCAATCAATCCTTATTAACTGTCAACTGAACTTAATACTTTTCTGAGAACACAATTATACTGTAATAAATGAAAAACACCAGGTTGAAGACTATTTCTTTCTTGGCTTTTGATTTCTTGTGAGTCTGGTCTATTCTTTGCATCATTTCTATAAAGTATTCGAAAATTTGGCACACTGGGGGATCTTAAACAGCATGATTACGATTACTAAATAAGCCAGTAAGATACCACTTAATAACCTGGGGACTGTGTGGTATTTTAATTTCATTGCCTGATTTTATGACTTCCATAAACTAAAATTAAAATTCCCAAACCCCTTATCACTGAAAAAAGCAACCTAAGGTTATAGCTCACAAGCAAAATAACTCTTTTTCTCTACCGAATCTCCCTATCCTCATGGCTGCTTTGTTCCATCAGCAGTGAAATAGAGGATAAGGCTGAAAGTGAAGGAGCTTCGTCAATTTCAAAAATCAAATTACTGTACGACCTGGGCATTCCATGGGTAAGCCCTGCATTCTAATTATTACTGGCAACAGAAAGCACAATTTACAATCGCCTTTATTCCAAAGGTTCTATCAAAGAATTATGATTGAGAGAGGGAATTACGATCCCCTCCGTTCTGCTGCTATGGAAGCTTTCAGGGTGTGCATTTCCCAAGGAAAATAAAAAGAACTCAGGACTAGAATTGGAATGAGGGTGCCATCTAGTGGTTGCTGTTCAAAACATGCTGTGAATCTCTTCACTGGGATTTAACCAGCCACACTGAGCTTGGCAAGGGCTGTCTGTGCAACCTGCCACCAGAGCCTTTGTATGGTCCTGCATGCGCTAATGGTTCATGGTGATTTCCGGAACAACTAATGCAGGATGGCTGCACATTTAAACAGCATAACCATTTTTGCATCATATTTCTTACATTGATTTTATAAAGCTAAGTTAACCTCAGGAATGTAGACCAGTAATAATATTTTCTCTACTCACTTATGTCTGTGTGTAACTACAGTGTATTGAAAAGTTCTTGTGGTTCTGTTTGCCTTTCTTCTCCATGGGGGAGAGAGTTGGTGTGTGTCTACCTCCTAAAATGTGTTCCCCACTCCAGTCCTGCCAGTTTTTTCCATTATTCCTCTATTCACAAGAAATCTTTTTTATTTTTTCATTTGGGTACCAGGGAATGAACCCAGGGGCACTTAACCACTGAGCCATATCCCCAGCCCTTTTTTATATTTTGTTTAGAGGCAGGCTCTCGATGAGTTGTTTAGGACCTTGCTAAATTGCTGAGGCTAGCTTTGAACTCATCATCCTCCTGCCTCAGCCTCCAGAGCTGCTGGGATTATAGGCATGTGCCACCACACCTGGCAGATAAATCATTCTCGTACAATGGGTTGGAAATACAAGAAGCAACATGATTTTGTAGAATCAAGAAGACATGGATTTGAAGCTTAATTATACAACTCTAAAGTTCATGTTACCTTTCTGACAATATGAACATTTACTTTGAAAGACTATGTTGAATTATAGAAGATTAAAGGAGCTGATATATGTAAGATAGATAACACATTATCTAATGCCTATATGCTAGCTGTTTTTCCTCAATCCTCAGACAGGTTTTCTCCACCTGCACATACAAGCTCCTGCACTCCAGCTTCACTCTAATTCCTGACTCCAGAAGTATAGAAACTCGGGCTTATGAATATAAAATTAAATGATAGGACCCAAAATCACAGAAAATGTTTGCTAGAAAGAACTTTAGAAATAACAGAAGTTCAAGTTTAAAAATGAGGAAATGAAGAAAAAGAGGTTTAGTATATCTATCCCAAAGGCATAAAGCGATTTAATGGCAATGATTGCTTTAAACCCCAGGGCTCCTGACTAACTGCTGTCTTATTCACAGAAGACCCTATAGAGATGGCTTAGTCTCTGACTGTACTTGTCAAGGCCCAGAATGGGGAGTAACTTTCCCAACATCCTGCAGAATTAATATCAAGGCCCAGATCAGATGCCAGCGGTGTTCCACATGATTCCCAGTGCTACTCGAGTTTTCCTTTACCAAATAGACAAGAATTTTGTCTACTATGTACTGCTCTGGAATATAAGAGTGTAGACTTACAGGGAGCAAACATGTAAAACAGCCCTTGAACATCCCTTCTCTTCTACCCTAGACCTCATCGATCACAATCACCCATCAAATTTGGGCTAAAGATCTACTTTCATAAAGAACTCCCAATCACCCCACCCACATTGGTCATGTTCCCTTCTGATTGACAATTCCAATCTCACCCATCCAAATTAGAATCTCATGATATATATTCTCTCTCTTTTTTTTTTTTTTTTTTTGGTACCAGGGATTGAACTCAGGGGCACTCGACCACTGAGCCACATCTCCAGCCCTATTTTGTGTTTTATTTAGAGACAGGGTCTCACTGAGTTGCTTAGCGCTTCATCACTGCTGAGGCTGGCTTTGAACTCGCAATTCTCCTGTCTCAGCCTCCCAAAGTGCTGGGATTACAGGCGTGCGCCACTGCACCCAGCTTCATGATATATATTCTTGTTCCATTTTCAAATACCTGAGTCCTATCTAATCTACTAGATTGACTGACTATTTGAGGCAATAGGTGATCTCTGCACGTCCTTCTTATCTTCTACCAGTTGAGCACACTGCTGCCATGAAAAAGGCTCTCAGGAACTGCTTCTGTGTTGTGTGGGACTCTAAATGTTCCTTTCCATATATATGGATCCATTCATTTCCTCATTGCCCTCTGAATGTAAATTTCACAGGATTTGCCTGTTTTTATATCCCCATATTCCAAGTTCCTTCTAAAACAGTCTGGGTACAAAATAGGTACTTAGTTCACAATGATTAAATAAGTGAATAATTCATTAAACTGAATTTTATTCAGCAGCTCCTAAGTATCATGCACTGTCCTAGATATTTACATGTCCTTAAAGTATTCTGAACACCTGGATTTTCCACCTCCCTCTTCTACAGTACAACCTGTTCACCAACCAAAGGATACTAGAAGGATCCATAGAACCCTCCATCTGTCCTCCAGTTGTATACTCTGTGCCTACAGAGAGAGACCCCAGACTCTAGAATTACAGTAGCAGGTAAATTCTGTAATACAGATTAAGGAAAAGAGAACTTGAAAATATAGAGGAAGACTATTTCTTAGCCTTGCCTGTCCACAGCAACATGACTTCTGACTTCTGCTCACCCTTTGGTTGAGAAGATGGAATGACAGAGGACTCTATAAGAGCCAGGAGAAACCAGTTTCGCCTCATTTGCACTTACCCTCAGCCACATCATCGTCCACGGTTAACTTCAGGCTCTTTCCTCGCCGCACCACCCGAACGGTGTGCCACTCATTGTCATTGAGCTTCTGCCCTGCGTACAGGGTCTCGGGTCCTTTGCCTGAGGATGGTGGTAAGGGCCAGAGTTAGAATCAGTTCTCCAAGCCATGCTCACAGCTTCAGGGGTGTCAAAGCCACACTGGTGCACATGACCCAGTAGTATTCAAGGAATTGTGTCCCACCCCCAGATCCAACAGGATCCTCCATAATAGTCCCCAGAAGCAAAAATCTTCATTCTTAAAGGACAATCACAAAGTAATACAAGAAATAAGTGCCCTCCTTTATAGATGCAAGGTTTTACAATACCAGTGGCTTTGGAGATGCTTCACAGGAATCAATAGTCAGCTGTCATTTGTTTGTCAAAGTCTTAGAATCCAAATGAATTTCTTGAAGATACAGGAAATTCATCACAATTGCTTTTAGAATCACTTGGTGATTGAGGCATAATACACCAGTCTGGCTTTTAGAAAATACCCACCAATTGGGTGAGAAAAGAACTCCATAATATATGCTGCCTTAACGTGACATTTCCATTAACCACAAGGTCGCATCAGAAGTCAGAAACCACCACAGTAAACAGCATAATAGAAATAATGTCAAGGCACCCCTTCCCATTATAAGTAATGCTCCTGAAGGGAATGTGAGGAATCCTGGACTTATCTCATTGTTTATCCTCCTCCAAAAAGATCTAAAGATTTGCAGCATGAAATAACAAAAAATACAAAGATGACCCTTTTAGTAAGAGAATATTTCCAGTAAGGAAGAGAATACACAAAGTTGTCTCAAGAGATCCATGTTCAAGATGCTCAAGACGAAATTCAAGTGCACACCATGAAGAATCAGGAGAAATAGAGAATTATGGTAATTAGGTGCAGAAGATGGAGATGTAGAGGCATTAAAATAATCCAGTTAGCAAAGAGAAAAACTGTCATGTTACATGAGAATGTGTGTCATCACTAAAATGAGATGGAAATTTACAAAGAACATTGTCTAAAAGCAGAGGATTCAACTAAGTTTCTTCTTGCTAAGTGAATAACTGAGCCCATGCAGAAAGATGCTGATTAAATATTTCTGAATTAATAACTCAACACACAGAAAGCCCTATCTCTGAATGTGACTTATAGAATATATAAATGGCCAGTATATCTCTACAGATACCATATAGCTGAGATAATTTGGCAAAGGATATTTGTTCTACCATATGCTGAGCACAGGAACAGACACATAGTAGGTACTTTAATTAGTATTTTTGAATATTTAATGTGTACATAGGGGATTTTTTTGTAACCTTTAATAAAACTCAATATATTTATGTAAGTAAGTTTGGAAGCTTTATATATATTTCATTAGCTATTCCCCCATTCCTATTTAGGAAATACAAAGGAGTAACTGCTGGATAGAAATCTCTAGATCATTTTTAACTGATCCTTACAATTTTGAGTAATAAGCATTTATACTTATTACTGGTTGTTAGGGTTATGGTAGTACTTGAAGCTTGGGGGAAATTCTCCTAAAAAATAAACTGATTTTTAAAATGAAAAGTTTTTTCTAATTACTATGCATATAGCTAGTAATTTATATTTATATTTTTTCAGAATATATACACACCCCAAATGCAATCCAAATAGTCAAGAAAAGAAATGTAAAGAGGACCCAATGTACCCAAAATTGGATACTGATGACATGAAATCATTCAAGGAATCTTAGGGAGAAATAATTCTATAATAAATCATTTTGTAGTCAACCTCAGCTTCTCTTACTTTATGAGGATGTTTATCTTATTATCATCTAAAATTAAAACTTATCATGATATTTTCCCTACATTTCAACACACTAGGGAACACTATTCAGAATCTCTTTAAATTCAAGTCTAAGACTGATGTAACAGTTGCCTTTACAACTGCAAACCAAGAGGGCACTGGAAGAAAATGGACCACATCATGTGGCTGCTTTATAACAAGAACAGATGTTCTCCGAACAAACAAATCTGCCTTTGTGTTTTTATGTTTTTATTCTCTTTATTCTACATGCAAATGCTTGAATAAGAAAGAAGAAAGTAAAGAAGACTGAAGAGAATATTGGCTATGGAGGTAAAACTGCTACAGATACAGGCTATTTTAAACATCTCCTCCAAGATAGCATCTGTTCTTCAGGCAACTTTTTGCACATCACTTAATTTTTATGATTAGGGACAAGATTAAATGGAGAATAATGAACACAAACAGCGTTGGTTTGGGTACACTACTATTTAAGTATCATATTAGCTAGAGTTGTAAAAAAAGTTTTGTCTCCATCAGGCATGTTTTAAGGGATGCTAACATTGTACAGGCACTTGACACATACAGTATCCTAGAAATGTCCATGGGGTTAGATTTAAACAGTATTTAATAGTCTTCTAAAACAAATATTTTACTCTAAAACTTTAGAATGTGATGGTCTTTGACTAAAAATGAAAAAAAAAATTACTACTAGTTATACTCAGTACTTCCAAACACTAATGATTCTCATTAAGAATAGAAAAAACGTTGTGCCTATCTTACTGAAATGGCAGGCAACATGACTCAGTATTTATTTTCAAACAATAAGCAAATAAATTTGTGAGCTTTTGTAAGACTTTCAGTATCTAAAAGGACAGAATTAATGTTTATCCTTAATCAAGCCAAAAGCTCAACTCTTCCTACCAGAGAAAAATGATTTTTACATTCAGCAGGAACTCCAAGCAAATAGAAGGAATAAATCTGATCCAGTGGCCCAAGAATGAAATTGAGTAGATAAGTGATACAAGAGGCATTCCCAGTCGATGGCTGAAACACAACCCGCTACATTTTCAGAGCAGAAGGATGTAGTCCAGGGAAGACGTACCCTGGCAGATTTGAACATAAAGCTAGTGAAGCGTCATCAGTGGAACAATGAATTTAAGGAGTTCCTCCCTGTGATTTCAGGCACAAGAAAATCCTTTGATTCTCTTTAGACCAATGGATAATAGTATCTCACACCCTTTAGTTGAACTTCCCAGGAAATGATACTCATGCCAGGTAATAAAGAAGCAAAATCACAGATGATGATCTCTAGATGCAGAAGTTTGTGGGAGTGGAGTGTTGAATCCTTTATGATCCTAGAAACAAGAGCCTTAAGTGCATCCTTGGAGCAATACACCAAATCACTCAATCCAGCCTGGCTGAACCCCATGTTAGCGACACCTTGTGGGAGGGAGGCTCTGTCTCTGGGAAGGTGGTCTAATTCCCCAACGAATGGGAGAGCATGGATAAGCTTGTTTTCTAGACCTAACCACAAGAGCCCTATGAAAGTCCTATTTCTTTAAGAAGCCAGAAATAATAATGAAATCAAATCGAAACATTACTGAGGAAAGTTCACTTTGAGAGAAAAATCATTGCTGATTACTTGGAGGAAGATAACAAATATGAGCAGATTTTTCCTTCTTTGAGCTAATAGCAAATGGGAGTATATGGTAAAAATTATATTTGAGCATTTCTAAATGCACACACCTTCACAAGGAGGATTTTGGATTTTAATTATTTCTAACCTATTGAGACTTTTAAAAACCAGACAAGTCATACTACATGAATTTGCTATTCCCCCCAGGAGCAATATAGCCAGCAAAACTATAAGTTACCCCTGATAAACATTTGTTTGCCAATATATTTCTAAGATCTGACCAAACCAACTAAATCATATGGTTTTGCTCATATGCAGGAAGTAGAAATTCCTTCCATCTGCCATAGGGCTGTTTCCAAAAGTGGCCAGGGAACATTCGGAAACTTCCTTTTATGTGTGGGGCTAGGACAGGGGAGGGGGACACCTGGAACATAATCACTTTGCCTTACCTTAACATCTCTCTATTTGTGCAAAAGAGGAAAAAGAACGGTAACTTGATCTCCCTTGAAAATATGTTTCACATGAATCAAAATTTCCACAATGCATACAAAATATTACATAAAACTGATATGGTAAGTAGATACCCAGAGTGATCGACTGTGTTAGATTTAAAGAAGAGCAAAGATATTTATAAAGAGAAAACTTACCTTTATTTCCACCTGTACCCTCGAGTACGCTAGCTGAGCTGTGACTTGCATTTTACTAAGCCTATAGCACCATAAATTTTATCAGGCATCATCCCCAGAGACAACAGATCAGATGAGAAAAAGCAGGGGTGGGCAGGAAAAAAAAAACAGGGCTAAAGGACAGAAGACAAGGAGGTGGGAATAAAACTTTTTATTTTCTGCCTACAAAATTTTAGGTTCTGGTTGCTTTTTTTGGATTCACAACCCAGAAGATATTGAGGAAGTGTTGAGTTTGATTTGGATAAACTTATTTTTTACAAACTTACTTTTAAAGATGTGTTTTCAATACATCTTAAATCATACCATTTTTAAAGTTAGTTTCAACTAGATTATTTCATTCTCACTGGAGTCTTCTGGTGGCAGGAAGTACTGCTGTTTCCTACAGTTGGGATGGAAGGCACCATGAGCTTTTGAAGAGTCTTCTACTGAGTCTCCCAGCCAGTGTGAGAAAGACCAGTGACTAGGCTGTTCAGCCTGAGCACATGCATCCTCCTAGAGACCCTGCTTCTGCTTGAAACTCACTGAAATCACCACCACTGTTTATCCAGGTTGAATAAGCAAACCTGCCATTGAGCTCCCACATATAACATGCCACTGCGGACTGCCCAGTCCTCTCCTATGGATCACCCTCCACCAACTTTTCTAGAGTCCAGAAAGCACTCTTACCCACCTGTGGCAGGATGTGACAAGGATTGTGTACTCATATATTTTAAAAAAAAAAAAAAAAAGGTAATTGAGCATTATACATGGGACCAGGCAAAATTTGGGGTACAGCAGATAAAAAGATAAACCGAAGAGGTGCCTGCCCTTATGAGCTTACAGTCTAATGTGGGCTGAGGGAATATGAGGGGTTAAGACACAAATAAAAGAATGTGACATAAGTATAGATAGTATTGAGTTCTAGGAAGAAAATAAAGGGCAATTAGAGAAAAAGTAGTTGGAGGTAGAAAGTGGGACTAGGAAATTGGCTACTTTATAGCATGTTCTAGAAAGGGATCTCTGAAGCAACTTCTCTAGTCTTGACCTGAGTACTTGGCTGGGTAAAAAGCTAGTAAGAGAGGTGGTCAGAGAACAGTTCTCTGAGGAAGTGCATTTGAGAGGGGCCAACCATCCAAATACCTGAGGCTATGGGGACAGCAAAAGCAAAAGCTCACAATGAGCTCGGCATGATGAAAAGAAGTACATTATGGCCAGAGTCTGTGCCCTAGGGAGAGACTGGGAGGAAGGAAAGTGGCAATGTAGACAGAGGACAGATCACTTGAGGTCCTAGATGACATATTACAGAACCTGAATACTGTTCTAAAGGCAAATGGAAGCTCTTGGAAGGTTTTAAGCAAGGGAATCATGTGACCTAACTTAAGTTTTAAAAATCACTCTGGCTCTTCTGGGTTTATTGGACCAAAAGAGGCCGATAATGAAAACAGGGAGATTTATGAGGAGGTAAAAGTGATTTTAAAAGTGCAACAGTAGAAATGGTAAGATCAGGGGCAAGAAGCAGGGTCAACAGCACTTGGAGACTGGTTTGGGAGGTGGATTTGGAATGGGAGAGGGAGCAGGAAAGGGAGGGAAAGACAGAAATCAATTTTGACTCCTAGGTTTTAGTCCGAGCACCTGGGTAGATATAAGCAAACTCAACAGGAAAGGGAAAGAGTCCAGAAAATGTAAGGCACTATTGATCTGACCAGCCAGGGGAGCTTAATTCTGTTACTGTGTCTTTTCTATCCAACATCAGTCATAGTTCATGCCAGCAATGGGCAGCTTCCTACAGCTGAGACGAGTGAGTCTTAGGTTCACTGCTCACCTGATTTTCACAGTACAGTGTTAATTTGGGCCTGAGGCCCCCGCTGTTTAGTGATGATACTGATGATGCTAGATTGCTGCTATATTCTTCCTCCTCTGGCTTCCTTTCCCTCTGCTTCCCTCCCTTTCTACCTTTCATAGTCCCCAGGCACTCTAGACCATGCCTTAGAACTGGAACAAGGAGTGCCCCTACATTAACAAAGCTAACTTGGCAGCCTGTTTTATAGGATCTCTAAATTGTGATCACAGTATAAATGAACTTATTTATCTGAGCTAAGAAAAAGGAGCATCTCAATTTTGAAATGGAGTAAATCTGGGGAGATACATTTCCAAAGAAATAAATGGCTTCATCAAAGATGAGAAGGAAACTTGTCCCCAGTTTACTGCCCAGCCTCTATGTTAAGCCATAAATTTACAGCATGCTCAGCAGTGGTGCACTGAAGACAATCTCAAGATTTCTTGCAATGATCTCACCATGAAGCCACTTTTTAAGAGATGAGGGCAATTTGCTCAGGGATCAGAAGAAAAATTCTCTCTCTCTTTTTTTTTTTGGTACTGGAGATTGAACTCGGGGGCACTCGACCACTGAGCCACATCCCCAGTCCTATTTTGTGTTTTATGTAGAGACAGGGTCTCACTGAGTTGCTTAGCACCTCGCTGTTGCTGAGGCTGGCTTTGAACTTGGGATTCTCCTGTCTCAGTCTCCCTAAGTGCTGGATTACAGGCTTGCACCACCGCACCCGGCTAGAAAAAATCCTCTTTTGTAGATATTGTTTCTACACCTATTTAGAAGAAAAAGTCATTAATATAATAGAGCTTGTCCCACTCTTGCTATGGTATGATCATACATACATGGTATGATACAAATTAGACCTTATTGATGACTGCAGATACTCTAGTGTTTTAGGTCTTTCTATGTGATCTTCTTATTAGCACTAAAGACAGATTTCAAAGATGGAGGAGATTGAACCAAAGAGATTCCAGCCAGGACATGTCCTAGAATCTTCCACCCCACAACCTCCTAATAACTTTCCAACTTAAGTCTATTTCTTTGTGAAGTAACTCCTTTGCTCAAGAAGGAAAAACGAATATATATATAATTATATATATGTATATATGTTATATATATACATATAATTATGAATGCAAAAGCCTATTAAATACTTAATTTTTCCCTTGTATTGCAGGTTTGGTTTTGTTTGCATGAACTTCTACACCTTTCAAAGAGAATATGCTAACTCTGTAATCTCCAACCACAAAGCACAGTACTTTGCCCCAAGAAGGTGTTCTTGTATTAGTAACAAACACGGAAACCACACACACATACACTGTATTTTAGCAATAGGATAGACTGGATGAATCAGGAATGTATTCAATACAGTAATAAATACATGTAAATGAATTAATAAGTGAATACATATAAATAGATGAATAAATTAATGAAAGCAAATTCATTGAGTGTGGAAGAAGAAATGGAAGGGGGGCAGAGGAGAGTTACACAGTGCATTTTGGCAGTAGAGAGAAGCAGACAAATTTGGAGTTGAAATATACCAGACACCTTAAATGAAATTAAGTCCCTATTTCTTCTTTTAAATATATATTTTTCCACAACCAGAAGAAAATGCAGCATTCTTGGAAACTAACCAAGAAGTAAAGGTAGCACGCATAGAAGCTTTGCACACATGGTCTTGTTTGGTTTTATGAAGCTGCTATATTATACCCCAGAGCTACAAACCAAGGGGCAGAGCAAGCTCTGAAACTGCCAGGTCACACAATTATGTGTGGTCACACTAGTCAGTCTGCAAAAAGTCCTCATTGTGCTCTGTTGCTTCTCCACCTTGAAGCTCCTGGGTTGTCCAGTCTAGAGAATTGAGAAGAGTAAGGTGAGGCTGGGTAAAAAAAAAAAAAACAACAAAAAACAAAAACAGAGAAAATAAGAGAATATTGCTAAGCATTAAATAGAAAATCTAATTTTGGGGTGCTAATGAAGAGTAGGACATGGTCTGGTTTTGTTCTTAATATATTTGCAAGACTAGGATACAGATCTAACATATGGGACCTATTAATAAAGACAAAAGAAGTGAAATGTGTATGTTTGAAATAAATATGAACATTTAAAAATATTGCCATATTTGTGTGCAAATGCAGCAGACACTCTTGGTGTCTGGCATCACATCCCCACAGCCAACCTCAGATTCCAGACACAGCAGCAGGTGACAGTTACTGTAAGCTCAGGCACAATCTGATGGTCCCTCATCTCAAGCAGGGCCAGCCCACAGGCCTTCCCCAGGCCCAGGCACCTGCCCTGCCTGCATGAAAGAGCAACCCAGAAGTGAGGGCAGTATCCACTATCTTTTGCCAGTGGATACTGGCAAAGAATGGGGGAATGGAGCTCATGGATAAGTACCTAGCTTCTGTATTTTAGTGCTCAAGGGCACTCACTGGAACACCTCTGACCCCCCACCTCTTCAGTGCTCACTGGAGAAACCTTGGGGATGGGTCTGCATATCAGGGCTTCTTCCTGCACCGCTCATGTCCCTTCTCTCCCCTCTCTTGCTTTTGGGGTCCACTCCCAAATATACACTGATGCAAGGCTTTGTCTCTGATTTTGCTCTCAAGGAAAATCAAATTAAGATCATTTTTCACAGGACTGTTTCCCACGTAGGAACCTCAAACATTACAATAACCCTAGGTAATATCAGTTGCTAGAATGAGATTGTGTGTGTGTGTGTGTGTGTGTGTGTGCGCGCGCGCGCGCGCAAGCATACATGTGGTGCTGGGGATGGAACACGGCACCTTGCACAGCATAGGCAAGTGCTCTACCACTGAACAACACCCTCAGCCCTAGGATGAGACTCAGAGATTAAGTGATTGCACAAGGTCCCAAGGCCATTAAATTGTTCTGGAAATAAAATCCAGCATATAGTCTTCCTGACTCTAGGATGATGTCCTTCCCATTCATCTATATATTAGCTGCCTGAAGTTGATGAAGTCCATGTGGACAGGGGAAAGTAATGTGCTATTAGCGTTCAGTGCACAGTGCAGGTTGAGGTGCTGTGGTTGTACAGTACCCCCAACTGACCAGCTCCTGAGGTTGTGAGGAAATGTCTTTGGTCTCTGAGGGCCATCATAGGGCTCTCTACTGTGAATCATGCAGGACTTCTAAGAACATGCAATGACCACTGTTCACAAATGCTTAGATCTATACAAGACAGAAGCTAAAAGATATGGTCTCTTTACCACAATCCCTTCAGGCTCTGTATCAATATAAACAATTACTACTTTCTGAAAAGGGAACTCTATTCTAAATACAAAAATATAATCGGTACATTTGGAAAATATTCCAGGACAAATAGTTCTGTGAAGACAGTGTTTCCAGATCAGTCCTAAGGTTGCAGCATCTCCTTCCCACAACAGAAAATACTAAACCTAAGTCAAGAATGGAAAAAGACACATATTTGCACCCTGCCTCTTTGGAATGATAACTACATGGCCTATGGGCTTATGAACTTGATGACACTAACTGATCACCCACTGTGGACACAGGCAGCTGCCACATGAAATGGTGTTCTCATCCGGATAGAATCTTATCTTCTTAATAATTGGTTTATGCAACTGGGGTATCCAGGAGACTAGATGAGCAGAAATATTACTCTTTTCTGATCTTAGTTCACTAAAGGATGATTTTTCTCCTTCCTAAAATAATATGTATGAAGGTTTGAAAAGAAGAGAAATTACAGCTCTTCATCTCACTAGAAATATCATCTCTTTATAGTATCCACTAAAATAAAACTTGCAAGACAGCACATAGAAAAAATTAAAACCAGAACATTAACAAAACTATATCAAGAGTGTTTTAATTCAAATGTATTTGTCTCCTTTTAACACTTACATGCAACTGACTTAAAGGTAGCAAGTTTGGCCATGGGCAAGGCATGCAAACCAGCTACCTTGGCAAAAATGGCTAATTTTCTTGTGCTGTCTTTGTTTCTTTGTGCAATGGTGTGAACACAGTATAAAGGTATACTTCAGGCTGTTGATTGCTTTATTCATGCACTCTGAATTCCTCAATAAACCAGGGTCATCAAGCAGAAGGAAACTGTTCTTATTAAAGAGGGTAAAGTACCACCCTACTTCCAGGTTATATAAAGAAGATGAGTTTAATAGCTCAGAAGCAGGTTGTGGGGGAGCATGTACTGAGTATGTGTGAAGACCTAGAATTTAATCCGCAGTATCACAAACACTCTCTCTCTCTCTCTCTCTCTCTCTCTCTCTCTCACACACACACACACACACACACACACACACACACACACGCACGCATGAGCAGGAGTTACTCTGTGGGCATTGTGGAAGGTTCTGGGGTTGTGACTGTTAAAAAGACACACTACTGCTCTCAAGAAATTCAAGTCCACTGGAGAGCTTGCACAAACATCAACTGAGCAGGAGCAGCAGGGACAGAGGTGCCTTGCTGGTGCAGCACTTGGTCCAGCTGTAAATCTGAGCCATCAACTCTCCTTTTCTCTTCACATTTTCATGTAAGATTACATAGAAACTACAAAGCATAAGCCAAGATGTACATTTCTGTATCCTTCTCAACTCTTAACAGTTAACATATGCACACTGGATTCTCAAAGTTGAAAAGTGAATGAAAAACCGTAGTTTCTCAAACTTGCATTTGATCCTTCTAAAAATAGATAATATGTACAACTTACTGAGCACTGGTCACCAGACACCTTTCTGAGTGATTTTTATACTATCTTGTTTATTACTTACATGAACCCCACAAGAATGTCAGAGTTAGCTGCACTTTTTTGACAATATTTCCTGTTCTATCTAATCAGTATCTTCCTAACAGGTCCATCCTTTCTGATGGATTATATTTCCTGGCTCATTATGTCAGGCATTTTGTGTGACTTGCTTCATAGTCAAGTACATGCAGTAGAAAAAGGTTGAATAACATAGAAAAAATTTTTAAGAGTCATCACATGGCTTTGATGGTTCTCTTTACCCTTTGTCACAAATTTACAATATCAGAGATTGGGGCTGCTACTTAAATAAGGGCCCAGAAAGAAAGAGGACATGAAACAGCACTGCAGCAGATTTATGATGAATATTAATGTGGGTGGAAACACATCTCTGCTTTTCCAAGTCACTAAGATTTTAGAGAGGTTTTTGTCACTGCAGCATAACTAAACTGACTGATACATAGGTCGTATTAATGCCAATATCATACATTTGAGGAAACTAAGACAGAAACAAGTGCAGTTAATTGTCAGAGGTCACATAAGTAATAAATATTGGAAATTGAACCTGGACAACCTGGTCTGTTTTGCCCTTAATTACTATGATGTAAAGTTTCTATCAGCAGAGAGTCACCATAGATAGCTAAAATACGCAAAGATTAAATCTCACAATAAAATATTCTATACATGACCTACAGGATAAAGAATATAAACTATTAAATCTATGTATACAATAGATAGGACTATAATTTCTAAGTAGACAGGAGATAAAG
Organism: Geosciurus inauris; assembly: GCA_004024805.1. NCBI lineage: Eukaryota > Metazoa > Chordata > Mammalia > Rodentia > Sciuridae > Geosciurus > Geosciurus inauris. The sequence goes on along the minus strand of PVHX01005472.1, from coordinate 20,197 downwards.
AGAAGCAGAGAAGAAAAAGACAGCTAAAAATTGGGAGAAGAGAGAAACCTAATGAGAAGATGACAGGGGAGAAAATTAAGAGAAATCTAATTATTTGTCAAATTGCTCAGAGTTCAATCTCTCTTCGGGAAAATTAAAACTCTTTAAGATTTTTATCTTTAAAATGCTCCCAGAACATAGAACATAGAACACAAAAATGTTTAGAAGTATGTACTTTGGAAATAATTTGTTTTCTTTTCCACTTCAATAAAATAAACTCTTCTGTGATCTACATAGGATGACAAGTAACATAAGTCGCTCATGGGAGCAGAGGATATCATCTTTATGCTTGGTATAGTCTTGCCATTTTAGCCTTCAGATTTTTCAGAGTTCTTAAAGAGTAATTAGGCCAGTATTTCTTGCATTTTAAATATCAGAAGAAACATATATGGATAATGTTGTGAATTTGGATTCTAGAGCTCCAGTCTCAGGAGGTCTGACTTAGAAGATCTGGGATGGACTCTATGAAATGTTATTTTAATAAGATCCCACATATTCCTGATGCAGGTTGCATTCATTTTCTGGAGTTGTGGCAAAAAAAGAGACATGGATTTGGAGGCTTATGACAATAGAAACATATCTCACAGTTCTGGAGGTCAGGGTCTGAAATCAAGGTATCAGCAGGGACATGAAGGCTGGAGGTAAGAGTCTTTCCTTGCCACTCTGTAGCTTTTGGTGGCTTCTGACAATGCTTGGTGCTCCTTGGCTTTAGCTTCAACACTCAATCTCCACCTCTGCTTTAACATGGCATCCTCCTGTTTGTGCCAGTTTCTCATGAGGACACCAGGCGTTCCAGTAAGGCTCATTCTAATCCAGCATGAGATCCTCTTAACTAACTACATTTGCAAAGACTCTACTTCCAAATAAAGTGACATTCTGAGGTTCTGGGTGGACAGGAGTGTTTAGGGGACACCATTCAACAACTACATGGTAGTTTTCAGACCGTATTTCAGAAAAATAAGGAAAAATACTTAATTTTAATGAAGTAAGTTCTAAGGTCCTACATCTTAGAAGGAATTTCCCATGGCCATATAAGTACAACCTGGTTCTGACCACCAGTCCAGCAATCTATGTACTATAAACTGTTACCTGTGGTGCTAATAGAGGCTTTTATGGCTCTTGAGTTTTGAAGCCAAAAGTGAAAATATCACTTGTAAGTACTTTTGGTCTGTATCCTAGAAGAAATTAAGACAAGAGTTTTATCAGGCTATACTCCACTGGCAAATATTCCCAAATTGGACACTTCTGAAATTACAGTCTTGATCAATCTCTATTGTCTGATAGTAGTCCCATGACCTTACAGCCTGAACTGTAACTCACAGGGGAACTTTTGAACTTCTTTCTCATCACCATTTTCCATTCTATCACCCTTGACTCCCTGATCATCACTCCTCATAGTTTCTCTCCTGGTTTGATAAATTGCTTTTTAAGTTATCTATATTCCTAACTATATTGGAGGTACCTTGAAAACTGGGACTAAAACTTCCATCTCTGCATCTGTGTACTCAGGGGATACTTGTTGAATGGATGAACGAAATCCCTTCCTTATATCTACAAATTTAACTAAAGCTTTCCTTCTATTACCCAAGTAAGGACTCTCACCGTAAGACTCAATTTTCCTCTCACATCTTCTTCCTTCTTTGGAATTTAATTTTAACAATCACCTGCCCTTTCTTCTACCCTCAGATGTCTCTGTAAGCTCTTCCCTTTAGGTACTGTCAAATCTCACCCACTCACAGAAGCCCTCCTCTTTACAGTTCTCTCCATTCCTGGTGACACTGTAGAGTAGCCCATAGCAGGGAGCTCCTCCTCCCAGACTCCACTTGATCTCAGTTGCTACTCCTGGTCATTGATCTCTCCTGCCTTCCTAAGTCACCCCAACAATGTTTCAGCAGCTAGTTATACTCTCGACTTCTCTATACTAATAGTAATACTCTGAAAATTGCTAAAGCCTTCCAGTCCTTTCTGTCACTGTTAAACTTCACCCACTGCTCCCAACATCAGTGCCATGACACTCATGGGTTTCCTACATTTTTTAACTTTGATATGAAGCTCTCACCCCTTAATCCTTCCTCTCCCTCTGTGCATGACTTAATCCTAGAGTTCCTCAAAGTCCTAGCCTCTGTTTTCTTTCTTTTTACATGCATTACTTCCAAAACCTACAATAAGACATCAACTATAATTTGATCTTTGATTTGTCTTTTGCCAATCTGTGTTTCTCTCAATTCTTTTTTGGTATTTTAAATTTTTCCAGGTTATTTCCTAGACACATCTTATTTCAACAGCCTTCTCTCTCCTCCAGTGTCCCACTCAACCTCATTCCCTCAAGATATTCTATTCACTTTTGTTTCTTTATATGTTAATAAGACTGCTTTCCTATTCTTGTAAATTTGGAAGATTGCTAGGTCTCAATTCTTCTTGGGGAAAAAAATATTTCAGATGCATAATTCAGTGAACTTCAGTCAATTTGTTATTGCTGAGTTCCAAATCTTTGACATCAAACATGAGCACCAGAGGTTCTCCAGCTCTGAATCACTCCTTGTGGCTCCTGTGGCTAGAGATAGAAACTCAGTTTGAAGATAGAAAAAAATGAAACAGGGTTGCTGGTGGTCATAGGAAAGAGTAGGATGAAAGACTTGGGAAGTTTGAAGACTGGTGATAAGCTAGTTGGTGGGGAATAGAAAGGGACATTCTGAGCAGATCAATTGGAAGGCACTTTTAAAAGGTTTGAAGGGTATATGGTAGGTCCACACTTGAAGGGAAGAGCTTTATGTAACCTGTTGGGTCGATTCACCTTGGACATTCACCTTGGTCGATTCACCTCATACATTGGCTACAGAGCCTATATTCTGAATTGCTATGCTGTATTGGCTCCTCAGAGCACTGTCTACTAAGATGACCTATTACTACTAAATCCGACATTGGTCCACTATAGATAGAACACAACCTCACAGTTTTTTCTACACTCTGACCTAGAAGCAATCTTTTTCCAATTTTCTAAAACCTTTTTTTCTAATAGTGGGTCTTTTGAATGCAAACTCTAAAATAGAATCCTTGTCCATTTCAGAGAATAGAATAGTCCCAGAGATGGCACAGGGATGTCACCTTCTGGATTCATAATGAATGTGTCCATGGTGGGTAGGATTTCAGACAAGAGCTATGTGACCAGTGCTATTTCTGAGGAACAAAGTGGGAGGTTTGGGGAAGCAACCTGGTAATGCTTCTTTGGACTGATACTCATATTAGGTGGCAATGAGCGGTGAATCTGTGAGGCAACAAGAGAATTTCAGGGTAAGGAAAGGCATGTGGGTCTTCATAACACTAAAGGAGGGAAAATTTATATATCAAGGTATTTGGTTATTCAGTGAGCTCACATTGACTGATCTGGTTAATGTCTGGGGGGAACTCAGTATTCCCCAGTGAGATTGAAGGTGGGTCATCCTTATCTTTATAGCCTATTTCCCTTTGACTTTGAGTTGATGCTGCCTGAGAACTCCAGGAGGCCAAATCTGGTCTGAGGCTTAGATACAGTAATCACTCAACATGTATTTATATGAATGCATACAAAAGTAGCTTATAGACATTTCAATTGAAATTCAAACTGGGAATCAACCAATATCATCTAACATGGAAAGAGGGAGAGAAGGTGATTATATGCTTATTGCATCCAAGTATCATGTTTGAGGCTGTTCCTTGAGAACCATAATCCTAGCAACTATTCATCCCACAGAGTGAACTGATATAGCACCCTTGGAACCAGAAGGACAAGTTCTAATATGCAGCACAATACACAGTGCCCAACAGATTAGCACTATTTGTCATTACAACAACATTCAGTGATAAAAATTCTAATAATAAGAGTAAATGGTACATTTGAGGAGAATAGTTCAAAGGAATAAATGAGGGGGAATTAATATTCATAAGAACTGAATTTTAAGATGACAAGTGTAAAAATCCTCCTTATTCTAAGAACAAAAATCCACCCTATTACTACACAATAACATTCATTTATTTGTTATTAAATATTCATTAACTCAATAACTCATCCAATGACTATTGCTCATTTATAACATGCTCAACTTTGGCTAATAGCTGGGGATAAAATTATCTCTGCATCAAAGTTACTTAGAATCTAATGAAGGAGATAGTCATGTAGGTAATGTAATCCTGGGTTTTATGTACTCCAATACTAGTGTACACTTTTTATACCTTGGGAACATGGTGAGAAGGAGTACATGTTTGTGCACACATGACTGTTGATCTGGGTTTGGATCGGAAGAGATAGTGGTGTTCGAGTACTGCTTTATACAGACAGCAAAGATTATGCTCCTTCAGGGATGAGCAGGATCTAATGATCCAGGTAGATGAGACATGGAAGAACACTTCCTGCCATGTACAGGGATTAAGAGATCCCAGCAGCTTGGGGATGGTGAGAAGTTATATGTGGTAGAAAATGGAGGGCATTTTGAAGAGAGGTAGGAGATGAGTCTAGAGAAGAAGCCAGGAGCAGATTATTAGGACCTTTATGTTGTGCTGACAGCTTTGTGTTTTATCTTCCAAACCAAAAAGACCACTTAAAATGTCTTACCAGGCTGTTTATAGTGTTTGCTGTATTAAGATTATTTAGTTTTACTATAGCCAACAATAAAAAGGGGGTGAATAAAGCTCATGGAGTATATCAAGACAGGACAGCAAATGGGTGCTCTCTGAAACCTATTAAACAAGTGTAAGTAAAAAGAAAAAAAAAAAAGCACAAGTGTAATGAACAAAGATAAAAATAATGGGACACATAGGAGAGTGACTTGCCCACAGGAAGGGACGGCTGAACCAAGTCACCCTTTAATACTTAATTCAAACAGTGTGTGATCGATGACTGCCATACCTAAACTGGTCAATCCTCTGGCAACACCCATTTTGGTTCCATTGTGGCTCCGTGTTTGCTTTGCTTGACAGGTAAAGATCAAACCTTCATCTGGTCATGAGGCTAACTGGCAGCTACAGCTGTGGCCAGACCTCCTTGTCCGCTGTCCATTTGGGCTATGGAGTGATGGCCTCCAGACACCTCCCCACTACTGCAGCCCTTTCTCAACCTCAATTCTAGCTCTTAAACCCCCACCACCCAATATCAGGGAAGACAGATGGATACTGTGTAACCAAAGGTTCAGGTAGGACAGTCTCGGTGCACTATTCTAAATGTGCTCATCAGTCTCATCTCCTTCTCCTTGCCCTTTGCTCTACGCTTTAAACTGATTTAATGAACCACATTGGTTTGCATCTCAATCTGGACTATGAGCTTTTCTGTTCTGTGACCTCTGGGGCAGGCTGTTTGTACTTGGACTGTCATGTGATTTCCCACATGCTACCAAGAGGACACAATCAAATTATTATTGTCTTAGAAAACAAATCACTCTGGCTCTTTATGTATAAATCCTACAAGCTGAGGAGTGAAGTTAAGGTCAGAGAAACCAACTCCTGCCAGTCTTATCCAGCCAAAGATATGCCGTGTACATTTCTTTTTTTTTTTTTTTAATATTTATTTTTTAGTTGTAGGTGGACACAATAGCTTTATTTTATTTTTATGTGGTGCTGAGGATTGAACCCAGTGCCTCCTGCGTGCTAGGCGAGCACGCTACCACTGCGCCATAACCCCAGCCCCCCGTGTACATTTCTCAAGGGAGGTTTAGATAAGAGCTAGAAGCTCCAGGCATGCACAGGAGAAAATGTCCTGGAGAACTGAATTCTTTACTGTTCAACCAAAACAAACTCAACTTCCAAAGTTCTTCAGTCAATGCAAAAGCTGCCTAGAGGGAAAAAAATAAACGCCAATGTCAAACCAAGAAAGGTTGAGATTTCTGCATGTCCACCCAGGATTATCTACTAGTCTTGGAGCCCTGGAGCTTGCAGAGATAACAGGCCATTAGGATTACAACACAGTTTATAATCTCTCATGAAGATCCTCAGGGTGCCCTTAAGAAATAGAAACCAGTACATTAAAAACACCAGGTGGGAAATAGGCGTATGATAATTCAAATGCCTCATGATCGGTAGTGAGCCAGCAGGGTTTGAGAGAGAACACAGAATTTTAAGCTAGCCAGACCTGGCTTCAAATTTCTGTTCTAGTAGGTAATAACTACATGACCCAAACAAGTGCCTAAATCTCAGCCTCAATCTTGTCTCCAAGTTGCAAAATAAGGTATGGAGAGGGATAATTAGCATAGGAAAAGTATCTAGTATAGAGTCTCGCCTACATTTGCCCTTTCCATATTCAATTCTATGTACATTGATAAAAGAATAATTAGCAACCCTATTCTGGCTATTCCAACAGTCTACCCGGATGCTAATAATACTTGATTGTGCAAATGTAACTGTTTTTTCTATTTCTTTGGTCTCTGATTTACACCACTGTTAAAGACTCATTCCTTCAAGGAACTTAACAATGCTGCTATGTTGCTAAGGAAACTTCCCTAGAGATAAGCAAGGCTAGCATGGGGTCATTTGAATTTTAAGCAGTTGGATTTTGGAGAAACTCCAGCAAATTCTCCTCTCAAGGGAAACTTGTTTGGCCATGAGGTTTAGGCTATCTTATATAAGCTTACAAAATTCCAGTAACAGAGAGCTCAATAATACCACTATGTAAAGTCATTGTCATTTTTCTGGTCCTATGAGGTTGAGAATTTCCCAGTGATAGCTTCCCTTGCAATTTTGTTATATTCTCACATGATGTCTTTCTATTTCTCATTTTTTCTTTCATTCTTTTTAAAAATTGTAATTTTTTTCAACCTAACAAAAAATCCTATTAATATTAGATTTTGAAAATGAGAACATGGGTTTGGGAGGCCATTATCATGGGATGTACAATTTAGATGGGTAATGTGCCCAAACAATAAAATTGAGCAGCCCTATTTCTCTTCTACTATAAAGGAATATTTTCTCAGAGCGCTCCCTGCTGTTTCAATGAGTGATGCAATGGAAGAAGAATGTTTTAACAGTAGAGGCATCATCTCCTCCAAGGGTAGGATCAGTCAATTTGCATGCTATTGACATACTGCCCGAATAAATGTAGGTACCTCCAAAACATTTGTGAAATGAACCTTCAAAATGGAGATCATAGGAACTGTAGAAATTTAGAAGGGGCCTTGAAGATGATTGACAACTTGAGTCCTCCTCTGTCTTAGATGAAAGACCTAACTGCTGTGGCCAAATTTATTAGAACTAGCAATAAAATTGGGAATTCCAGGTTCTGGGAAATAATTTTAGTGATCTTTAAAGACACCAAAAACTCTCCAGGCTAACAGGCTGGGTGCATGAGATACCTGGTATTGAATGTTATATATAATGTCTTCTTTTAAATTGAATCATAATTGACATGTGATGAACTACATATTTTTAAAATACATAATTTGATAAGTTTAGACAGGTGGATAGACTCATGAAATCATCACAAAAATAAAAAAGAGGAATGTATCCATCACCCATCAGTTTCCTAATGTCACTTTGTAATCCCTTCCTCTGGCCCCTCCCCAGGCAAGGAATGGTCTGTTTTCAGCTGTAGCTGTCTACTCTAGATGAAACAAAAGAAGTGGGTTTGGAAATACACGCACACACACTGAGGGCCTCTATTTTAAATATCCCTGAATATTTTGTTCTTATGGGGAAAAAAAATCTAATTAGAAAAGTCAGGAAGATCTTTGCTTTTCAATTGTAACAAAATAACAACAAAAACCTCAAAACAAAAACAAACGTTTGAAATGTTGGTGGGATATATACACAGAAATGCCCAGATAATCAGAAATGTGTACATAGGTTTCCAGAGTCAGCAGGGACAGATTCAGGCCTACATATTTCAAACCTACATGTCCACAGCCTTTGAATCCAAGGAAATGGGTTTTCATTGATCACTGTCACCTACAAACTGCCACAAACTCTCAGTGACATCATGAGCTAATTATGTCACACAAGCCAGGTTTGATAATTTTCAAATTTTAATCATAATTCAGTGCCTGTGTCTGATGCCTTTTCCATGTGCCCCGGAGCCTCCTTCTTGGGCCCAGAGAAGAACATGGAAGCAAATCAAGGATTAAGCCCTTATCTTCTCAAACAATACACTTGGGTCTCCACCCTCAGGGAGACCCAAGGGGTCTGGAGTAGAGGCATCAATAGGCAAATTGGAGAGGCAGTAGGTTTGTCAATCTGCTCAGGGGACTGGTTTCCCCCTCAGAAAGAATGCTCTGGCTGGCCAAAGAGAGACCTTAAAATGTTTTAGACCATATATGCTAGGCCACCCCCTCGGATTCTCTTCACACATGTCACCTGTGGTCTTGCACACACATCTGGCCAAGCTTGAAACATTGCTTGGAAAATGAACGTTTGGTAAGTTCTGTATGTTTAAAAATACCTCATAGCAATTAAAGAATACACTTAATAGAAATACACTGCAGAGTGATGATAAATTTAACAAATCTCTATTTGAAAGCCAGAAGTTCAGTGTTTCAAGTCTTTTGGGTTACCTTTTTTTTTTTTTTTTTGGCTTTTTGGCTTTTTATTTTGTTTTGTTTTCTTGTTCTCTGCTGCCCTCCTGTGTTCTTTTCTCAAATAGCACTGATTTACAAAAACTAAAGTAAGCTCAAAGAACAGTGATTCTTTGATAGCATAAAATGACCCTATTACAATATCCTAGTTTTCAAGTAGTATGTATTTAAAATGGTTGATGGCAACTCTAGGCATTTAGTCCATTGCCTACCAGAGTAGATACTAAAAAATAAATAAACAAACAAACAAACAAACAAACTTGTCAGATGAATAAAGGTCCATTGGAATTAGATGCAGTTAAGTAGGAAAGTTCACTGTGTATCTTGGAATATTCTATTATATGTATATTAAATGTGTATAGAATTTCCAAAATGCTTTATTTTCTTGGATTATCTTGAACCTACTTTATAAACTATAACAATAAAAAAATATAAAAAAGTCTTCCACTGATTTTTTTATACATTCTTTCATTCAAATACCAATCAACCCTGAACTATGAGCCACAATCTGTTTTAAGTGCCAGGAAGTCAAAAAGGATGGCACAGCTTCTGCTCCAAGGAAACACACAGTCTAGTCATCGAGACAGTAAAGTGGCCCTACTACATCAGTATCAAATTAAACCCACTTTAAAAGAGATATGCATTGTGTATCATTGGATCATGAAGGATGGGCCAAAACAAAAATCTGAAGATTTCAATTTATACATCCCTGAATATTCCTTTCTTATGGGAAAAAAAAAAAAAACTAAAAAAGTCAGGACAAAAAGAGCTTCGTTTTCCAATTGTAACAAAAACAACACAAAAATGCAAATAAACATCCTAAATTTGAGAGAATTTGAATCAAACAATTCCAGCTACAAACACTGTAATCACCTGTAGAATTCATGCCACATGCCTACATTCAGAGTCCCTGCAGAATGTGTGGCTATCTCATACTTTACAATCCAGCAACTTTAAGAACTCTGACTAACACACAGAAGGTAGCCAGTTTTTAACTGAGTCACTGATCTCTTCCTTACATTGGTTTCTACCTCATTTACCAATTTAAAAAGGAGAACTCTAGAAGAAATGTGTAAAAAAATAACTTCTCCCCACTCTCCTAACTACTGGGGAGATAGAGCTGGACACCACAAACCAATGGCAAGTGCTCCATGCCTGCCTGTGTTGGTACCAGGGTATGCTAGAGTTGCCAAGTCCAAACACCACTTCTCAGCCACATTGCACAATGTGTCCATTTCTTTTTGCCTATCCTTGTCCACGTCTCTGCTATGTTGCATCTCATTGTCACAGCATTCTTTGCAAAGTAATGGCATCATCTAGAGATCTTGGAATATTTCATCTACTGCAATGAGATTTCCATATTGGGTATCAAATAAGATAGATCAAACACAAAACGTGGATCACTTTTCAAGGGTCCTTTGCTATAAAATCCAAGTCAACTGGAACCCACTCACTGCTGGCTGCAAACTCCTCCTCCAGCCAACAGTCCTAGAGTGACCTCCCTCATATCTATCTAATTCCCAATTTCATACTCTTCCTTCTAGTCAAATGGTTTCCTTGGCTCCCAACATCGGGATCTCTTTCTGCTCTAAGAATTTGCTCTTGGATTTCAGCGGATAATCTCTCATCACCTGATTGCAATATTTCATTCCTATTCTCCTTGGAATTATAGCAACACCAGTTCCTTTGGGATGTTTTTAATCAAGACAACATGGTATAAAGTGGAGAGAAGGGTTTTCTCAGAGTTTTCTTGGAGAATAAAACAGAGTTTAATTCTACTTCTGCTGCTTCAAGTAAAGCACCGAACACTATTTCATCTCTGCCTTTGAAGAGGACTATTAGCAAGCACACTGAAGAGCCTTCAAAGAGCTTAGTAAATGCTGGTTTCTTGTCCTTATTTCTCCTCTGATCAACCCCATTTGTTTTCTTAACATCACAAAGTCCTGTGGCCACTGTATGCAAAGTAATTATGTTCTTGTTTTTATTTTTCTCTTATTTTCCTATTGACCTTCTAGGAGCAGGGGCCATTATTTATTTATGGTAGGATCAGTATTAGTATTTTAGACATTCAGCTGTGATTGATCCTTTAGACCATTTCTCCCAACAACCAACTCACTCTCTCAATCCTGCTTGACAACTCACAATATTGATATGTTCAAATGAAAACCTCATTAGTTCCATACCCAAATAATCTGAAAAATCACAAGAGGTGACTCGTTCTGCCTTACAGGGAAGGCTATCTTAAAAATAGATGATTTCAAGCTGTGAATCAATGACAGGGTAGAAGTCAAAGCTCTGTGTATGTGATTGGTGTAGAGAATGCCATCATCCTATGTCCTTGATCTTGCATATGAAAATATTTTCCTTTAACCACTTTAAATAGGTCATCAAGACGTCTCTCCCCTTTTTTCTTGATATTCAACTCACAAGGTATGAATTGTCCCATTTTCACATTATTTTCTATGCAGGGAATTTAAAGAAAATTCTAAACATGGTATGCCCTGGAGCTCTATGACTACATACAAGAGCATCACTAGGATCTGTTGCTATCAGTTAAAGCAGGGCTCACTGTGCCTTTCCTTCTATCACTAATACAAGCTGGTATGATGGTAAGAGCTTTAGACAAAGAGTAGTTTGGCTTAAATGCTGGCTCCCTATCTGGTAACTGTATGCCTTGGTTAACTTACATACCATCTTTGAGCTTTGAGATTCTCATTGCAAAGTGTCCACTATTTTAGAATAAGTATCTAAAAATCTCCTTCCTTCTTTCTTTCCTGCCTCAGCTTAAATGAGTGCTTTGCCCTTTTTGGTGTGGCAACAGCACTTCATACTATACTCTATGTGTTTCCGTGTCTGTCTCCCCCACTAGCCTTGAGAGCAAGGCCCAACCCACATTTGTTTTAATCACTGAGCATATACACAGAATGTCTGGGACACAATAGGCACTTAATAAGTGCTTGTTAGACTATTTCTTCCTAACATACTATGTTATATTTGGGCACAAGCACTACCAATGGAATTTTTCAAAATTTTAGCAAAGCTCTAAAAAACCATTTGCCTGTCACTTTAGTGTGCCAGGAGCATGAATTTTCGTGTTAATCCACTGTACTTCTATTTCATGAACTTCTCTCTCACTGCCTGTATCAGACGATCCACTTAGGCATGGGAAGCCTGGCTTTTTATGCTACTAGCTCAGTTTCTTCTTAATGTCTATCTGTCTCCTCTGCTGACATAGATGTATAACTTATAGGCCAGCAGGAGCTCAAAGAGTTTTAACTTCAAAGAGAGTAAACAAGTATGAGGAACCTGCCATAATTTTTAAATTCTTCAGTTATCTATAACTGTTCATGCCATTTATTTAGAAAAGATTTATACAGATTGACATTTAGTAGTAATAAAAATGAAAGGTAACATTTGTTGAACACTTACAATGGTCCCCAAGCACCTGAAACTCATTCTTTCACTTAAGCTTCACAAAAGTATCATATAGCTTTCATCACTCTATGCCTTTTCTAAAGATGATGAAATGGAAGTAACAAGATGTTTAATCATCTCTTTGTGGTTAAACACTACAATAATGGAATCCAAATTTGCAGGAGAAAGTCCTACTTTAAAATCCATATCCACCCTCCCCTGGGATCCCTCCTGAAACCAGATCCTGAGACAGGAATTTGGATGCAGGTAGTTTTGGAAAGGTAATCCCAGAAAGCAGGCTGAGGAGGGGCAGTGAGACAGAGAGGAGGAAAAGCTCAGTCAGTGACCAGTCTATTGATGTGGACAATTAGGATTTGGTCTGAGAGACTATAGAATGCATCTAGAATCATCTCTGAGACACAAGAAAACTGAAGTGTTATCTACAAATTACATCCATCATTTATGTAAGTTTGGTTCACCTTTTGGCACTTGTGGCCCACCTTGAGCATAAATAGGCAGGCTCTACTGGTCAAGGAACACCCTCAGGTTCTGTACCTGGTAGGTACTGCTTTGCAAACTGTGCACAGGTAACCTCAAGATAGGCTGAGAGGATACAAGAGTGAACAGAACCTACAACAGTAATTAGGGTACCTTTAACCACTTTAGCTATTCTGCAGAGGGGAAATCACACAAAGATAAGTCTACATGCACCAAGGAAATAACTCAGTTTCTCTCTGCATAGGAAATTCCAGCCACGAAGTTCCTAAGAAATCAATGCTATAATGATCCTGGCCTTACAGATTGAGGAATCTGAGGCACAGTCATCTTAAGTAACATACATGATTATGTAATTTATAAGCAACATAGGCAAAGATTCTATTTAAAAGCTCAAACTCTGAAAAGTTCACTCATTTGAAATAATGGTATTATGGAGAGGGCAACCTGCCAAAGCTGCCCTGATTTTTTGGCCAAGCTGCTTTGGTTGCGATTGTCCCTGCCTTCTCAGATAGCAGGAGACACAACTTTCCACTCTTAAAACCTCTTCTCCACAATGTCCACCCAAAGCAGCCTCACAATTTTCATGTCAGAGAAGAGCCTGGAACATGGTGGAGACTCAGGAATTGTGTTCCAGAGTACCAGGGACTGTGTCACATGGGATATGTGTTCTCAAAGGCAGCAGGAAGGTGGACTCTGTGAGGGGAGGAGCTGAGTTTATCTGTTGATGGGCACTCAACAGTGTACCTGGTACATTATCAGACTTTGGAAAATTTAAGCAATTCCGTATTAGCAAAAGCGCTTGATCTAGAGTCAGAAAGAACTGAGTTCAAATTTCAGCTTTTCTAGTACTAACTCTGATCTTGGGAATTTCCTCAACTACATAAGGGGAATGGTAACAAATGTAATGTTAACATTGATTGAATGAATACTCCCTATGTAAGCACAAGAATTTTTTCATGATTTAATTATCCATGATCTTATTACTTCTCTCATCAAAGGGTGACTATTACTATGCCTTTTTCAGAGATGAAGAAATTGAAATTTTTGAAGTGTATGTCACTTACATAAAGTCACACAGTTGGGAAATTAAGGCATCTGTGCTACTAATATGATGTTTTTTATTGCTCTTCTTGGAGGGCTTTTCCAAGGCCCAGCCTGATACTTGGCATACAGAGAAGGTTCAAATGGAAGCTGTGAGTGAGCCCACTGGTACAACTTTGTTCAGTGAGGATGTCTGCACACTGCAGTTCAGTTTAAAGCCACCTCTCAAGATTGCACCAAGCTCTGCCGTCAACTCTAACTGGCACACTCCTTGCACAAGTGCCTGCAGGAGGCTTGGCAAAAGCACTGACCCACAACAGGTGTGTAAGAGATGAACCTTCACATTTGGCATTCAATTTTCACATTTTTTTTCCAGCTCTGCACATGTGTAAATCAATTTTCTGTAGGAGAATTCTTGGGTAATTACATTTCTACAGGGCTACCGTTAAACCTTTGTTTCCTTCATATAGCAATGTGCATACAAGAAGTACATAATCAATGTTCCCTCTAGTCAAATGCACCTGGAGCATACATCCTTTATCACTAGAAACCATTGCAGAAACTTTCTTCATTTTACAGATTTTTCTGCTTCAAACTCCATAGGTAGCTTAACAATTGATTTCTAGACAGACTTTCACAGCTCCTGGGGATATTATCTCTATTTATTGGAATCTTTCTTCATTTAGAAGACAACCAAAGAGGTCCTGAAATGACTTTGAACTTTCCAGTATGCTCAAATAAATCAAATGATTAGAAATACAACTCTCTGTCCCAGAGTCTTGCTGCTATTAGAATTAAGAAGATGAAGCCTTGGTAAAGCTGCAGGCTCATGAATACTCATAGTAGGCTCTGAACTTTTTTAAAAGGGCACTTCTACTTTCCTGTAAGTTCTTGAATGCAAATGTGTGCCTCAATCTCCCTTATTTCTGAGACTTACTTGAGGGGACATTTCCAGGACGTAGGCAATTACCTGTGAATTGCTTATAAGCGGCATCTAATTTGAACAAGTGTTATTCAACTTCCAGGTAATTACATTAAGTTTTATTGTCCAGTCCAAAAGCTTTTTAAGTTCATATATTTAGATTCCATAGAATGATGTGTTTTACTGCATCCATATTTTTGGAAACTTAACAAAATTAATTGGCTAAAAATTGTAAAGTAGACTGCTAAGGGAAGGGTGTGCTACCATCAAGAAGACAAGATAGGAAGTTCTTGAGTATAGCTTGGGTTCAGTGGAAATGCTCTCTCTGTTCTTACAATAAGTCACCAAGAAAGCGAGCAGACCAGAGTTAAAGCCTTGGCTCTGGGTCAGATGGGCCCAGGTCAAGTCCTGGTATCTGCAATTTCTATCTGTATAATCTTGAGTATACCCCTTATCCTCTCTTCATCAGTGTTTAAAAGTGGGGCTCATGATATTAATCTTATATGCTTATTTGAGGACTACTTAGTATAAAAACTTGCACCTATCAAACCCATGATAATTGTTAGCCATTATATCCATATGCACTAAAGATCTTAATAATGTACTTGAAAAAGCACCTTAAAATTTCTTTACTGAGATGTGAAAAAATTAGATTATGAAAAGCCAGAAGGAGTTGGTTAGTGAAACAGTGACAGTCTGGTCATGGCATTACACTAGTGCTTCTATTCTAGAAGCACCTCTCACCTGAGGTTTCTTATGAGCATGGAGCAATGTGAAGCTCATATGATGCCTAGCACAGTATCTGGCACACTCCACCCATCAAGTGCTCTCATGAATCTGGCAACCTAAAGGTGGGAAACAGGGCAAAGCAAAAACTCCACCCAAGATGTTCTTCCACCTCTGGGCATTTCTTTGATTCCTCAATTCCTTCTGTCTTACAAGAGCAGGAGCTCTGACTAAAGAATGCCAATTTTATGGACCTGTTCTTTAATGTACAAAATAGCACATCACAGCCTTCCCCTCTAGGTGAACTCATAGCCTCTGTGGAATGCCACTAAAGGGTGAAACAATCCAAATCCTTCACAGGTTTGGAAAGAAGATTTGAATACAATTTGCCAATCTCCTTTTTCATTTCTACGCTGATGCCTTCAGTGCAGCTAACACACTCAGACCTTCAACACAGATGTTCAGGAAATAAATTGCCACATTCAACATCAAGAACAGGAACTATAAAAATGTATTACATCTCTTTGCCTTCTTTTCTATAGCCAATCTGAGGGCAGTGAGAAATGCACAACCGAAAGGATTTAGCAGGATGTTAAACGTCCGTCGCTGGGTCAGGCAATCAGGTGTGCCCACCCATGAGCAGGTGCTTGTGTCAGAGCTCAGAGGCAACCAGACAGTTCCTCTCAGGGGGGCCTCAGAGAAAAAGAAGTCAAAACAAGCCTGCTGCCTGCTCTCTGGAAAGGCAAATACCACTTAGGCAGAAGTGATCACACCAGCTATGTATAGAACAGACTGAAGTAGAGTAAGTCTGAGACATCTTGCCCACAAGATGAGATGCCACTCTGTGAAAGCTTATGGGAGGGAGAAGGACTGTTGTAACTGCATCTGCAAAACTCCCATCACATGGAAGATGCTAAAGAACACTTACTGGAGAAGCCAGATGAATAGTAATGCAGCCCATTCAAACCCCTACAGCAGCTGTGTCTTAACGAGATAAAGGTCCATAAACAGGATGAATTTTATCTAATAATCAGTCTTCTTTACCACACTCTGAAACACATTTTTTCACATTTGTGACCTTAACTTCAAAAATGGAGGAGATGTTTTGCAAAGTATAGCAATAATTCAATAAGTTCACGAGGTAAGATTTTGAGGTAAGTATATCCAGAAATTAATTACATTCTGGGAAATTCAAACTGTTTGAACCACAGATTAGAGCATCCTGTTTTACTCACAAAATTGACTAACTTGGTCCCAAACTCATCATGACCATTCATGTTTTTTAGAAGCAGGAAATATCCACTCAAAAGGTGTAAAATATCCATATAAGGCAACTGTGTTTGTCAGTTTGTCATGACTGTGACATAAAAACCTGAGGGAAAAAAAAAACTTAGAGGAGGAAAGGTTTCGAGGTTTCAGTTCATGGTCACTTGGCCCTGCTGCTCTGGGCCTGTGGCAGCATAGTACATCATGGTGGCGGAAGCAACTGGCAGTGGTCACCTCACAGTGACCCAAAAGCAAAAAAGAAGAGAGGGGAGAGGGGCCAGGCCCCCAATCTCCCCTTGAAGGACATGCCCCAACTTCCTTCCACTAGGACCCGTGTCCTAAAGCTTCCCCCTCCTCCCCATAGCACCACAGGCCGGTGACCAAGCCATTAGCACATGAGCCTTTGGGAACATATAAGATCCAAATCATAACAGCAGCAAAATATTCTAGATGCACTCTTCCTTACTGAGAGAATGGAAAACCTCCATGGTACAATGTGTTGGAATCATATGCAAAAATATGACTTATGCCTGGCTCAATTTAGTGAAAACACCAGTGTTACAACCTCAGGAGAACTAAATAATTTCCCATTTAAAGAGGTAGAGTGGTCAAGAAGAATGAGATGAACCAGAACTAAAGGAACAGGATAGGAGCATTCTTGACAAATATGCTTGTTCAAGGATATTTTTAATGGTTCCTAAAGGAACTTTTAATATTTATATAAGAAATTTCTACCACAAATCTCCTAAATTTAAAATTGGAAGAATGGGAAGCAACATGACTTCCCATATATATAACTAGTTTGTACTTAACAATCCATTCATTTACATATTTGTTTAGGAATTTATCAATTTAGGTACTCATGAATCCAGGTATATGTTGTTGTATGCATGTATTATCCTCCATGAGCTGTAAAACCTAGATTACACCCTGAGGTAGGGATTTAAAGCATCTTCTCTATTTGGCTAAACTCTCCTGGCCCCTCCATCCTGCACCTTGGCTTGTGCTTTGATAAAAATATGTACCAACCTTTGACCACGTCCAAGAAATGGGATTAAGGTGATTCAGGTCATCAGAAATCCAGCACTAGTTTCTCTAACTCTCATCTCTATCCCACACCCAGCACCTCCTTCCTGTTCCCAAGTAGTTTCCTAACTGATTGTTACTCACCCATGGAGGTAAATGCTTGTGAAAAAGGTGGTCATGTTTTATTTATCTTTGTTTCAACTTTCACTAACTTCTATAAACTGAACTCTCCCTCAGAAAGTTTGCCCAACTTGAAGTTCCATGAGGCCAGGGACCAACCACATCCATTCCATTCATTACTATATTCTCAGTGCTTCACACCAAGCATAGGGTAATTTGGGTGTTCAAGGTAGCAAAAAAATAATAATAATGAATATTGGCTCTTTCTTCAAAGTTCCTAGCACAGAAGTCCTAAAACCTGAGAATTTACAGACTTTTTAGAGCCCTAAGAAAATGACTCATAAGTGCAGAGGGACAGCTTTTAGCTGCAGGGTCGGGGATGGCTGCTAGCAAACCTTTTAATCTTAAGCATTAGAACTTGCAGCACCAGTCCCTGGCCTCCAGGTCGAGGAGAGGGGCTAGAGATCAAATTCAATCACCAACAATTTCATCAATTGTGCCTATATAATGAATTCGGGATACAAACCTCTAAACAGCAGGGTTTGAGGAACTTCTGGGAGTGGTGAACACATTAATGTGCTGTAGGGTGGTGTGCCCAGACACGGCACAGAAGCTCTGCACTCTCTCCTTGCCCATTACCTGATGCATCTTTGTGCATGCCTACTTGAATAAATAATGAAATGAATAGTTGAAAAAGTAACATCAAATCAAAGTTAATTTTTTTCTTTGTAGACATGTATGTTCTCCTATGTTTTACAGTTTCTTGTATAGTGAGCACTCAATAAAGAATTGCTTAATGATCAAGACCTTCTAAAGAAAAATAAATTAAATGCCTATTTCTTATAAACAATGTTATTAGAAACAACAAGTACTGTCTTGTCTTGTTATTGTGTTGCGCTTCTGTGGCAGGCATTATAGCTTGCCAGTCAAAAAGTTCTCACACTTTCAGGCACATGGCAAGGTTTCACTTTCTACTTCCTTGATATTTGGAAGAACTATGTGCTGTGATTTGAATGTGTCCCCTGAAGTGTGTTAGAACCAAGAGTTCTATTAGGGACTCAGGCTGATGAAGAAGCTTCCATCTAGAACATTGCTGGCCACCATGGTAAAGGGACAGATAGAATGATGAGTCTTTCACTGGTCCTTAGCACTTCTGCTAGGAGTTCATGTGTTAGAAATTTAAACCCTAATTCAACAGTTGTGAGGTATAGAACCTTTAAAAAGTGGTTAGATCATAAGGAATGCTACCCTCATGATGGATTAATGTTGTTATGGTGGGTTTGCTTTGAAAGTGAGTTTGGCGCTTTCTCTCTCTCTCTCTCTCTCTCTCTCTCTCTGTGTGTGTGTGTGTGTGTGTGTGTGTGTCTTTGGCACACTCTTTTGCATTTCCATCTTCTACCATGTTATGTTACAGCTAGAAGGCCCTCACTAGATTCAGCCTCGTGTTCATGGACTTTGCAGCCTCTAGAACTCTAGTATTCTTTTACAGCAGCACAAAATGGACTAAGTAAACCATGTGACCAGTTTTGCTCAAAATATTGGCATCATGTCTGGGCATAAATGCTAGGGACTAATGAAAGACTCATCATTCTGTCTGTCCTTTTACCATGGGGGCCAGCAATGTTCTAGATGGAAGCTTCTTCATCAGCCTGAGTGCCTATTAGAACTCCTAGTATTCCAAAGGTGGAGATTTAATACACGTGAATTTTGTTGTCTTAAACCATAGACTTTGGTGGTGATGGTCATAAAGGATTACTATGGTTTGGATATGAGTTGTCTCCCAGAAGCTCATGTGTGAGACAATGCAGGAACGTTCAGAGTTGAAATGATTAGCTCATGAGAACTATAACCTAATCAGTAGATTAATGCATTTGATGAATTAATAATTTGAAAGGACCATTATCTGGGTGATAACTGTAGGCAGGTAAAGTGTGGCTAGAGAAAGTAGGTCACTGGGGGTCTGACTTTGGGATTTATATTTTGTCCCTGGTGCCCCTGCCTGATCTCTACTTCCTGGCTACCATGAGCTGAGCAGCTTTCCTCTGCCACACCCTTCCATTGTGATGTTCTGCCTCACATTGGGCCCAGAAAAGAGAGTCCATTGACCATAGACTGAGACCTTTGAAACTGTGAGCCCCAAATTGGGATTTTTCCCTCTAAGTTTTTCTTATCAGATCTTTTTTTGGTCACAGCAAGAAATTGAATAACACAAGATGCTAACTAAACCTAAATAATACAAAAAAATTTCACTTCTTTATTTCATTATTTCAGTGTAGAATGTTATGTTGCAAACAATTTTGGTTGTACAATGCCCTTTTCGGGAAAAAACTTGCATTCAAACTGAATAAATCAGAGGATGAATATGCATTGCTTAGCACCATAACTGAAATGTAATAAGTGCCTAATAAAATTAGCTAGCATTGTTATTGATAGAGTTAATTTTGAAAGCTCCAAATAAAAATTACATGACATATGTCAACTATAACAAAATTAACACTGAAGGAATTCTAATGACCAGTATAATAAGGTCAAATAAGTTATGTTCGACATGGTTTCACATATGTCATTTAACAAGTTACTTAACTTATCTAATTTGTTTGCTCATCTATAAAACATA